>JAPMNP010634834.1:0-13235 GCA_029874935.1 Atherina boyeri
AGGTGGGGGCTGAGCAGCTGCGCGGGTGCGCGCAGGCCAGCATCAACAGAGCATACAACTTATTACTCTAACAGGGGCAATAAAGTGATCTTTGGCTATCCAATGAAATACATTTTCTGATGGTAAAATATCTTCCTCAAGTTTTTATCTGGAAGATGTCTTACAAGCTTTGAGTTTTTCTTAAATGAAGGACTCTTTCATGTTAGAGGCAGTCATTTTCCATGCCTGCTTTTTCAGTCCAGATTACTTTCACACTGCCATCTAGTGTAAGAGGAAAAGTAATGTTTGTGGTTTGACTTGATTTTGAGAATCCAAATGAGAATTCACTGCCGCAATAACTGGGTTGAGTGTGAAAGAGAAGTTCAATGACAACACAATGTGTATCATCAGAGATGTAATCAGCTGTGACAAAAACCTGATAATTCATGATACACAACTTATTAGACCGGACAACTTGTTATTGTAAACCTAAGAGAAATTTTAATGTTTCAGATATGAAGCATTTATGATACAAGAACACAGTTGTAAGAATGGGATAAAAACTTATCTGCAAATATGTAGAATAGTGTTGATGCTAAAGTTCTTATTCACCAGTGACAGAAACAATTGCAATGAAAAATGTATAAAACTATTTCCACTTAAGGGACCGAATGAATTGAAAAAGTGCACCAGTGTGGTTCAACATAGTTGGTGTAATAATAATTTATTTTGTGCAACAGCTGAATAAACACAGATCAGAGGATGTTCCTCATCATAAAACTGTTGCCGCCAAGTTATTTTAGGCTTTAAAATGAAAGTCAATGAATGGAAAAAATGGGATGACAATTAAAGCTCACTGTGTGTGTCTGGACTTAATAGCAGCTAAAATGGACTGGATTTTTTTTTTCATCTGCAAGATTACCTGTACAGAAATTAATTTATGTTGCAGTGTTGTCACTTTTACGCAAGAAAACAATATTAGTCCTCAAATTGACCTCAAACCATATTTACTGTGAGCTTCTTATTCAGCTTATTTGAAATTCTATATTTTTCTTTCTTTTAGTTTATCAATAAAGTGTCAGCGCTCACGAGTAAAAGCACGGCCCAAATCTATATTCAAACCGTGCCAAAATTTGCCTAATTTGATTAATTCTCATTGAGTAATTGGATGAATATTTTAAACCAGGAGATGTGAACATAATTTATAAGATGATCATTTCAGTTCAGAATCAAAAGCTCTCTACAGTGGCCCATTAATAAAGTGCATAGATGAACAATTTTGAGGGATGTTCAGGGTATGGGTAACCCACCAGATTGGCCATCATGGTTATTACGTAGTCAGATGACAGAATAAGCAACAATAAAGAACCTGCTACAACTAAAATATCTTGTGAAATTCAGAAACTAGATTTTTTTAAGTAAAACCTTTTGATGACACCTTTGCTTGAGCTAGTTTTCACGAATAGAAATGTAGTTTAAGATTATATATAAGATTATAATTATGTAAAACTTTCAAAATACAGGTAGATTAATTTATAGCTGTCTATGGGGATGGTGCAAATGTCAATGTCAATTTTTATATACAGTAGCACATTTTCAAAGCTAGAGCTTATCAAAGTGCTTTACAATGAAACAACAAAATCTATGATTATGATTCTTGCTTATTTAGGGCCTTTTAACCTTGCTGAGGTTCAATGAATTACTTTACAATGTTTCTCATTTACCCATTAAAACAAACACTCAATCCATTTATGGATAGAAAGTTTGAAACACACTACCCCCAAACAGTGGGGACCGTTTGGGGTTCAGTGTTTTGGTAAAAGACACTTGGACACATGAAGAAGCTCGTAATCAAACCGCTAACCATCCAATTGAATGATGACCTTGCTTAACAGGGCAGTTACATATCAGTAGCCTCATGGCATAAATGCATCAGTCATTCTTTGATCAAATTGAGATATCTGCCTAACTTTACTCTACTGATTTACTGTGTCTCATTGTCTATAAAACTTAGAAGATATCCCCATGGCTACTTGGCCACAGGGATATCCCTTTGGTCGACAGGTGAACAGATCAGAATGCATGACTTTTACCCGGGGAGCAGGGCTTCAAACCCTGCCCGGGCCCTCCCATCACCCTGCCACATATGCAATCTATCATATACCTTGATGGAAAGAGTACTGTTACATTGCTAAAATATTACTCAATTACAAGTAAAAGTAGGGCCTACTGGTGTTAGAGAAATACTCAGGTAAAAAAGTACAAAACATTTGTAAAAAAAAAACTACTCAGATAATTTGTTACTTTTAACCGCTGATGTCTCCGTCACTTCTCCAGAGTAGGGCTTGAAATTGTGTGTTTTCCTTTACCAAAAGTCAAAACACCAACAACATACAGTATTAACCATTAATAATTGATACAATATAAAACAAGTGTTTTTCCCTCATTTAAAGTTTTAATTTCCTTATTCAGCTAATGTCTCTGGCAGACAAAAAAACAAAATGACATGAGGAGCCACGATTATTGATTAAATATCCATGAATACATTTTTAACTGGTTAAATTCTTAATTCAAAATCAATGAAAGATCAATCATTAACGTCCTTTTTGTTTTGTTTTTCGTCCTCATGACCCGTTTTTCATTGACTTGTTTGCTATCAAATAACCTTATTGGCTACAAATATGCAGATAAAAGGTTTGGATATTGATTAAAACTGTACTCAGGACCCAACTATGATTTTAAAAGTAACTTAGTAGATTACATGGATTAATGAATACTTATGTACAGGTAAAAGAACATACTTGAAAATCTACTCATAAAAGTACAAGTAGGCTACCCCAAAAAACTACTTAATTACAGTAATCTGAGTATCTGTAACTATACTTCCACCTCTGATCATATACAAGCATTATATCCATTTTCTTTGTGCATACTGCTAGGTTGGTTGGATATGTAAAACGAACAAATAGCGACATCTAGTGTGTCTGGGTTTTAGTTGCAGAAAAGTAATTCTCGCCGTTGGGTTGCCAGGTTTGCTGCCCATACTTCAATTGACCAGCCTGCATCATGTCCAGTGACAAATGTAATGTAGAGGATTTTAATGTTAGACAGCTAGCGTTCGCCAAGTTAGCAAGTGAGTTAGCTTACCGATCCAGGTGAAAAGTAGCCCTGTCCGCATGGGTTTTGATGACGTGGAAGTTTTTTATGCGGGTCCATCTAGTACAGGCTTCACCTAGATTTACTCTAGTTTTTGCTAATCTCCGGTCACTCCTGTTCTGAGACAGATAACGATATATCCGGGGCTCTGAAGCAGCTACTTGACTTGCCTACTGCAGCATTTTCCTCAGTACAAAAATTGTTGGAACATAGATACCGTATTCAGCAACCCGCAATGGCGGCCGCTATTGGCTGGTAGAAATATATGATGATTATGATATTTAAAAGGTTGACAATTTCTCAAACAACTGTTAATCTGATACTGCTGAATAAAGCAACTGTTAGCATTGAGATGCTAGCAATTTAGCTAATTAGCGTGTCAAAGTTAGGCTGGGGTATATTCTTTAAAAGGTTGACTGACACAGACCAGAACACAGAAACATTTAGTATTCCATTTAACATTCGGCCAGAAATAAAACCTAAAATTAAGTGAGAGTTACTGTTTGTCTTCAATTGCTTGCTAAAATGTTGGCTAATAGTGCACATATAATTTCTGGTTTGCCCTTGCAGTTTGTTTCCAGTGACACTGTCCTTCTGACCCTTGCCCAGTGGACAAATAATAAAGTGCAGCTTTAACAGAACATTAGCAATGTCAGAAATGATGGCAAAACGTTTGTTTAAGAATATCTTTTAATGTTTTCCAGTTCAGATACACAACATACAGTGTGTAATAGCCTCTATTTGAAATAGAAATATTAACTTTAACTCTTTCAACCCCTTCTGATCATTATGCTCTCTTACAGTATCTTGCGCCTCAAGCGGATTACTGAATTTGAATAAATGAAACAGACAAACAGGTGCAAGCCTTCATGTCAACATTCCTGCATTAAATCTTATAAGAGGAAAATATTTGGATCTGTGTAATGCTTCCCTCCCATTACCATAAGCCAACATCAAAACTGTTGTGTAAACATGTAAACTTGGTGAGTGTGCTTCCATTTTATGTTGGCTGGTCCAAACCCTTGTATCCAAAAGAGAGAGAGAGAGAACGAGAGAGAGGGAAGGAGGGAGAGAGAGAGAGAGTGAGAGAGAAAGAGAGAGAGATGTAATTTATAATGCTGTTTTTAAGAAGCAAGGGCAACTGAAACATATCAAACAACTGGGTCAATAATCTCATAAACGGAATTTGTAGACAAAAAAAAACGTAGCAAAACAACCACCATGATTGGAGCCTAAAATAAGACCAAAACATTACAAATGATTCTACAAGCTCCCAGTCACAGGGTCCACAGTATGACAATGCTCAAGACAATGTGAGACAAAAACATCTAAGTCCAACAGCATTACAAGTAAAGTTAATTGATTTATGGTTCCCTTTGAGCAAATTTGTAGCATTTTCTCCTGCTTGTTTTCATATTCCTCCTATTTCACCATCCTTCATCTGTTCTCTGCAGCTGTTCTTTGGCTTTTTCACCATTGAAAGAACTCATTTCATTCGAAATCTGCCATTATGATTGATGGGATATAGGGCCAAGTGTGCACAATATATTTTAGATAACCTATATGCAGTAAGAGTATGTTCATCACAATATCTGGGCTACCCTGAGCCAGAAGCATTCCTTTTCTTTTTGTGTTTATGTTCACCTCAACCATGCTGTGATTTTTCTTTTTTAAAATCCATTCATGTATGTTAATGGACGTTATCATGTGCACCTAACCTTTTTGGGAATTTGTCTTTTAAGGTCAAGAAAATAAAAGAGAATCAAATCGATTATACGCATAAGTGCCAAAATCATGTATGTCATCTAAACTTGCACCTGTTGTCACAAAGAAAAGTTCCGGCCAGTCACTCAAACCAAACAACAAACATAATATTTACAAATTCCAGTTTGTTCTCTTACACTTAAAAAATGTACAGTTTGTTTTCTGTGTTGGTTTTGTCCTCGCAGCTCACTCCAGTCCAGTGTGAGAGATGGCAGTCTGACTCCAGAGTGTCGTTATCCTGAGCACACAGGATGCAGGACGTTACAAGGAGGAGGAATTAATCCCACTCGCCAGCAATTCATGGTATGTGGTGTGTGAGTAATGTCCGTTAAATCAGGTTTATAGAATGCATCCTTTGTGCATTGACAGGTCATATTTCCTCATCCCCACTGAATCACTGCTCGTCCAGTGTTGTTTTAATGTCACATTTTTTTCTTTTTCATTATTGTCCAGAGTACAACCCGTGTCTGTGTACAACTGTGCGGAAGTTGTGACACGCGCATACAAGACTCTCATCTTTTGACCATAAATATATCTTTTCCTTTCTCTCGCCGTGCAGAAGCGAGAGTCATGAGACAACAAAAGAGCGGACAAAAAGATAACTGTCAGGCAGTCCTCAAACACTTGAAGCATGTGGTTCATGTCAGTCACAGACAAAAACCGTATTTTGATTATTCATGTAGTCCTTTCTCTCTCTCTCTCTTATTTTTTGTAACTTAAAAAGTGCTATCTTCAGGTAAGTTTGAGAGACAGTGACTGTGCAAACTTGACAGTTGCAAAAGATAAAGAAAAAGACAGCAAGAAGCAAAAAGAGAGGGGGGAATTAAAAAGGCTTTCATAGTCTCTTATAGTTTGCGGCACAGCCTCAGTGTTAGGAAATGAAAAAAATAAAGAGGAAATATTTACTCTCTTTGTTATAATCATAGTTTTACACAATATTCATCTCTTAATACTTTAATACTTTCTGAAGTACCACAAAGTGCAGTTGATATAACAAAAAACAAAGAAAATGATTTCAAAATAAAAAGAAATCAATGAATAACAAGGCAAATCATCAAAATGACAACTGTCCACACACTTTAGGAGGAAAAAAAATCATGCAACTATCCCACACAGCAAAGCAGTTAATAAAACTTTATATATATTCTTTTTTTTTTAAATGAGGGTATATTGAATCTGATTTCCTTTTTGAAGAAGAGACCAGCCACAGTGCAACATTGAGTGTCATCAAAAAAATAAAAATGTGTGTGGTCAAAAAGAAAGATGAAAGGGTTGGCACTTTTTCTGGTGGTAACTCCTTTTGTAAGATACAGTTAGGACGGACCTCTGCAGGCGGTCCACTGGACGCCAGCGAAAGAGGAACTTTATCACAGTACTTGGCACCAAGAATGCTGGTAAAAACGAGATATCAGAATATCTTTTTTTTTTTTCATTCATATCCTTACAATTTATTAATAATACATCATTTACATTTGTGTTTTTGTATAAAAGACTCCAAAAGGAAAAAAGAGTCTAGAAGTGATTGCGAGAAGGAGGAAAATGGATTATGTCAATGGTTTAATAAAAAGAGCTACAAGGCCAGATGCAGAGTGAGAAAAGAGTGTGAGGCAGCAGAATGAGAGAAGCAGTTAAATGAGCTGAGGTGGATACAGAAAGATAGATAATGAGCGAGAAACAAATACGGTAATGGACATGATTAGAGGTGCAGATGCTGCGGGTTCTAATGGGCAGCCTGGATTTCAGGTTGCATCCTACAGTACACACTGAATGGGACTCAGTCATTTCCTGTACTGCCCAACACTTGAAGCCCCAATCTGGAAATGTTTTAAATACATCAGCAGAAAATGTAAAGACCTAAATAGAAAAAGTAAAGAAAAAAATATTATATATATGAAGTCATAAGTGAAAACAGGTTCCAAATAGAGCAAATTAATCCGTTTTTAAACTGGACCTAGTTAAATATTGCTGTCAAGTAGTATTCCCAGACCTGTCAATACAATTTCACACAAAACAATAATCTTCAAAGACACAATGCAGAGACAGCTGTTGAGGCACAGTGCTCAACACAGGGTGCCAAATTTCACTTCCAGATTGGGGCTTTAAAGCTGCAATTTGTAAGTTTCAACAAATCAATGCTTTATGACAGCTTGTTGGGACATATGCTGCCTCATACAAAGCTGCTTGCTACTGTATCATCTTTTCAGCAAATGAATGGAAATGTATATTTGTAGTCTTTGTTAAACATAGTTTTACACCGACACAAAAAAATCACATGCGCCAAGAACCAAGCTACACATTAGATGTCTGACTGATTATGACACCTCTTTGAGGGAGCTACAAGCTTAAAGCTGCATGTTTGGTGACTTTCGTAAGCACCAAATGCTCATAGAGCTGTAACGGGGCAAAGCAAGATGTGCCCAGGATGACTTAGGAGCTTTTCAATCAAGTCCCCATTGAGCTATGATTCCAGTTTTAGAGGTATTTCACTGCTCCCAATCTTACAAACTGCAGCTTTATTCAAGGGCTTAATGAGAAAGAAGACAAAAAGATAAAGAAGAATAAGGGGCAGTGATGGTGGAGGTTGAATGGAGCAGTTTGTGTGGTGCATCTCTGTGAACCCAGAGAGGGGTAGCAGAGCTTGTGCCTGGTCCTATACACGGGTGGTGGAGTGTTGGTGTGGCAGGGCATTGTTGCTGTGGCTGGGGACTGGTGTAGTAGATGGCGCTGGGACAGGGGGATAAGTATTAAAGGGGTGGAGGGGCTGCATGCTGCTGATGGTGCTAGGGATCATGGTAATGGTATTAGCTGTCATCAGTGGCACATCCTCCGGGGCACGCCGCAGGGCCAGGGTGTAGTCAGGTGGACACACCGGAGGCCTAAGGGGTTCCAGGTCGCCAAGTATGCCGCGGGAAGGAAGGGGTGTCCCGTGCTCCAGCTCCACCCTCTGCTGCTTTATCTGCAGTGACATCAGCTCCTCTTCCTGACTTAGAGCCAGGTCATTGTGTGGTGGTGCCCCTACGACTCCCATGCCAACACCCATGCCCATTGTGGTGCCACGTTGCGGAGAGAGCCGGCGGTGTCGTCTTTGCATAAGTTCATGGCGCTTGTCTCGTTTGTAGTAAAGTGCGGCAAAGGCCAGCACGTTCAGGAAAAGAAGTGAAGCGCCAACAGCTACTGTCACGCTCAGCTCAGTGGAGTAATCCCGAGTCTCTTCGGGGAAGGGAGGATAGCGGGGTCTCTCGGAACCATCGGGCTCAGGGTCTGGCGCATAGGTGGAGATTACTGGGTGACGTGTGGAGCGGGTGCCAGGAGGAGAGATCTTCTTGCGGCTGTTGCCTCCAGATGGCAGTTGAGTGGTGAGGGAGGTGATGATATCATCATGTAGGCTGTGGAGATGTGGCACTAGCTCCAGCCAAAAGGCCACCTTGTTGGCACGGTAGTTATCTCTGACACGAGGCTTTAGACCAATATGCAAGTACTGCTTGTCTTTGGAGCTGAATTTGGTCCAGATAACCTCCTCAAAACGATTAGGCTTGGTGTGGATGAAAGTGGTGTCCTGAGGTACAGGTAAGTTAGGATCCCTGAAAAAAAGAAAGAATAATATCACAGATTTTTTTCTTATGTTGAAAGTAAATGTGCTTATTTATTGACTTGTCTCACAGCAGATAGATACAATTGTTGCTTGTCTAGTTTTGGAGGGTGTCTTGTTTTGATGAAAATTAGGTAGTTGCTTGATTTCTGCTTTAATCTTAAAAAAAGCTGTTGTTTCAGACTTAAAAAGACTTCATATGGACTTCATCTATTGGATGAAAAAAAAAAAAAAAAGATTTTCTATTACAATATCCCAGATACATACTACAAACTAGTTCCACCTAAAAATGCTCCCCTCCAACTCTGTTTTGGAGCCATAGTATGCAGGAACAGATGCAGAGATGGAACTGCGAGTCTGCCTGAAAGCAACATGCTGAAGGGAGGAATCAATCATATTAATCTGCCGAACAATGTGCCGTATTATTTCAAAAGAAGGGATTAAAATTGAGGGATGAATTTATGTGCTGTCTGTTAAATGAAACCCTGTTTTAATTCTTTTGCTTGATTTATTGTCCTTGGTTTTCCTCTTTGATGACTTTCCCTTTCTAAATAAAACAGCACTTTACCTGTTTAAGATGAAGGTATTTATCAGTGCAGCAGCTAAAATGGCAATAAATATACATGTACTGCATTAAGGGGTACCAATGGTATTACTGAAAAAAGTTAGTGGACAAAGTCCTTCATGACAATTGATCAGATGAAAGAAATACAAACAAGCTATAGTTCCCCTTTTGTTCTCTCCAGTCGTTCAAATGATAATAAGTACAATCAGACCACAATCCTGCCCTGAGAACAGTGCTGTAGTAGACAGAGAATTGACTGTGCAGGAGTACATTTGATGTGAATATAGCTAAACCTCCTGACCTGATCTGTATATACATGATTTTATTCATTACACTGCTGTCACATTATTAACTGATTGAAAACCTGCATGAATGAACAGGTGCACACGTACATTTAATAAAGTGATCAGAATTTCAACTGCTCTGAGTTGTGGGAATGAGCCATAAGCTTTATCTGCATACAAAGCATTCCAGTTAGTTTTCAGTGATCCATCTTATGCATTTTGAACTTTATATTTCCCCATTTACCTGCATAACTACAGTGATTGTGAATTGAGCTCTGAAGGATTCCAAAATGCAAAGTTAGTTTACATGACATTAGATAGATATTGAATAACTGTGTTTGTATTTTTCAAAGTGGATGTGAACATGTTATTCTGACCAAAAATGGCTGAAGTACTCTGCACAGGCTGTCCAATTTACTGCCAATCACGACCAGTGAAATTGTATGTCAGTTGTTTTGGTCTGTGCTACACTAGGTTACCCGGAAAAAGACCAATACTAACAAGCTGTAAATAGGCATATCACCACCTATCGTAGTGGAGTAGTGGACATACTTTCGTCAATAAATCGATTCCCCTTCATGTTTATATATTGGGACAAGAACATAGCCCAATTAAGTGGCCTAGCTGAGCTGTAACCAGCTGTACTGTATATAATCTTATTGTACCTGACGATCACCAGAGACGCTGCTGTCATGTTACATACAAATACAAATACAACTTAAAAGGCTGTAGTTATGACACAGACAACAGACTTCTTTCTAACCAAAAGGTACAAATCAACATCAATTCCATAAAATCTCGCTGTTTACATACCCAGTCTTTGCAAAGTTGGTCCAGTATGTCATGACTACAGCACTGAGCATGACATCATTCTTGGAAAAGTTACAGGGGAACATGTCAGTCGCTCCAACCATGGGAATCCCAAATACATAGGGAATCTCATCTCCATGGGCAGCGTCCGCCCAGTCCGGCCTTGCCTCGGTCTGACAGTGGTGGTGAAAGGTGTAGAAGTAGACAGGTGACTGGAACTCAGCATGCAGTTTGGCAGTAGCAACAGCCGGGGCCACCCACTGGTGGTCTGTGAACAGAGCCAGGAGGGTCTTCCTACGCATGTCACTGTTGTCCCTGTCAGCCCAGTCTGTGTACATGAATTTTATGGTCTCCCTCAGGATATCTTTACCTTGGAAGAAGTGAAAAGGGATATGGGTGAGTATACACTGACATACAGTAAAACAGCATAAGGTAATCTGCAACATTAAGTGAAAGGAAGTCAGGCAAATTCTGTACTTATTTTGGTTAAATATACTAAGTTTATGACATGTCCAGGGAAGTTACTTGAGACAAGAAGAGTGGTAAACATTTATAACTGAAAATTTCCTAGATTGTAAAACCTCTCATATTATGCTGCAACATTTAGGCTAGAGCATAAACATTAAAAGTTGCTGCAACATCTATATTGTAAACGTTATTAACAAATAAGCCATCTATCTAACTCATTTAACTATGCTTTTATTTATTCATTTCCACTTGGATTTCTGTGGGGGTGATAAATGCAACTGTCAGGGGAGTCCTCAACAGCTAGCTCTAGGATACTCTAGCCAGTAGCTCCTAGCTGTTCCAATTAACAGCTATGTTTCTGCATTTATGTATTTAACTCTTTTTTATTCCAGAGTACTTTAAAATACAGCTGTTATTTATAAGTGCACAACAACATAACATGAATTTTAGATAAAGGAAATAATGTTTAGAAGCAAGCTAACATTTTTCTTAGCCCAAACTTTATTCAAGCAGTTGATTGTGAAGCTGAAATAGAGCATGGATTTACTGTTACAATGGAGACACTAACGTCTGTTTTCATGACTAGCTACATATTCAATTATTAATCCTTGAATAATGGAATATACTGTATCCTATATATATATAATTGATCTGTGGTTTTATAGTACTATTGTGACAGGATTATAAGATCTACCTGAAAATGTTACCCAACAAAAGAATTCCACAAAATCTGCTCAGATGGCTAAGCTTAAAAAAGGACGAGGGATCAGTGTAATTTTAGAGCTCCTATAGAAAAATATCAAGTGTTATATTAAAGGCTATTATCAAATGCTCTGCACATTTCATGTATAACATAATTAGATCACATAGTGCCATGCACAGCCATGGGTAAACACTGTATATTAATTGAGCTTATCTTCAGTAGTGTACTATATTTTCTATCCCTAATGCTGGCCTTGCAATTCACAGTAGACAGGTATGTTTTTAGTTAAAGGTACAACACTATACACCTGGCCATATTTGCTGTAGTTTTTAACTTCTTTGTTCTGTAAATGTTAAAGATGTGAAGAGTAACATATTTCAGCAGTAAGTTGGTAGTTTTAAAGTAAAAAGGGTGGGATCTGACCATCTGGGTATCCATACAGATTGTCCACAAAGTTTGAGATAGTGTAGTCAAATGAAGCAGACGATATTCCATCTTCTCCTTCACTGTCATCCACAAACTTCAGGCCTTCTCCCTGGTTGACACCTAGCAGCATGTCATAGTTGAGGAACTCGCCCTACAAAACAGACAATATAGCATGGTTAGGATCACCACCTCAGGCAGTGATCCTAAGGTGGTGCTCACACACCAGCTGTTTTACAGAATTATACACTGAATTGCAATCTGAGAAATCCATCGTACCTGCTGCATGAGGATCTCGGGGTCATCTGGGACTACGTCTCCATCTACCACAGGCCCAAAGGCAATGTGGTAGCGTGCAGGCTGAATATCTTGATCCACTAGGTCTCGAAAACTCTTCCTTCGCAGGCAGTCCACCAACTCAGCCATGTCCCCAAGGGTGCAGCCCACCTTCTTTGCGAGGATCTTCGTATACATAAGTGGTCGGTAGTTGACAGACCAGCTGGAGATGGCCGAGCCACTTTGAGCAATGGCCCTCTGGAACAGACCTACACAAAACATCACCATTTATTAAAACATACAACTACTCTTTTTTTTTTTTTCCCCAGTGACACATTTTTTGTTTGCAGCTGATGGGGCCCTCAAGGCTCTAGAGTGTGAGTGCTTTAAATAATGCACATCTTGGAGGAAGAGCAATTTAAGAGTATAATATAAAAAGCAACATGAAGAAAATATCTGTCTGTTTTTAACAGCTGGAGTATATCACAATCACTGGTGTAAGACAATAAAGTGTTTATGTTACATTCAATAAGAGACAGCAGCCAGAAGAACAGTGACAAGACTTACATACAGCAACGGGCTTGTTGGATGAAGTGAGAAAAGACAGAAAGAGAAGAAAACTGATGCACTGTTGCACTGCTGCACTGTTATGTAAAGTGGCTTGCTGTCCCTCTGTTTTATCTGCAGATTCTGTCATTAATAATTGAGCCCCCCCATATTCTGCATGTGCCCCACCCCCGCTTTTCTCCCTGTGAAATCAATTAAGAAGCTTCTCAGCTGCAGCTCCAGCTCTGCTCTTCATCTCATCTCATCTCATCTCATCTCATCTCTCCTCTACAAACACACACAGTACCTTAAAGGCCGTTCAGCCTCCAACTTTTTCTGCACTTTGTGGTGTTGCAGCCTGCCTTTAAAGAGGAGTCAAGCAAATGTATACATGACGACCTATTTCTTCCCTTATGGCACCAACTGTGAAGACAGGGACGATTTTGACGAAAATAATCCAAGTTTAACTGATTTATGACGTGAATCTTGAAGGAATATTTCACACCAGAAAATTAATTGTCATGAATAATGACAGTCTGCAAAGGGGATTATGTTATTATTATACAAGGATAAACACAGACTGTACTACCTTTGAGTGTCTTTCTATCTATCTATCTATCTATCTATCTATCTATCTATCTATCTATCTATCTATCTATCTATCTATCTATC
>JAPMNP010634838.1:0-11110 GCA_029874935.1 Atherina boyeri
AGATAAAGAAGCCAGGTGTGGGCCACAGTACTTGAGAAAATGCTGGATACTAATTCCTCCTGTGTATATGCCTGTTTCCTCTAGCGTGCAGGATTTGGGCCATTTTGGCTGCCTGGATTTACTGAACACGATTTTCAACACTTGCAACACTTCATTAGAAGAATTAGAACAGATGGGATTGATACTTACCGGCTCAATGACAGCAGGTTCACCCTTCTCTCCTTTTTCTCCCAGGTAACTCTGACCTCTATGAACCTGAAGACATATGACAAGGAGTTCATTAACATAAGTGAGAATTTTGAATTTGGGTTGAATTTGTCCTGAGATGTCCTGCCTAATATCTGTGTTGTCTTTTTAATAGAGGGTACATTAAACACCAACGAAACTGCTAAGAAAAGCGGAGCATAAAGCTACCTAATGTACTCTCCTACAAGATTAGATTGAACAATAGTTGTACCACCCAAATGCATTTTCCCAGCCTGATGTAAATAATCATTTTATTTGCAAAAAGCTATAATTTATGATTTGGTCTGACTTCTATTTATCAAGCATCCTTAAAGCACAGAGGTTAAAAAAAGACCCCAACCGTGCACATATACTGTATAGGAGTTGTTACCTGACACTACCCATACAATGACTTAACTTGAGAAGAATTCAAAAACCAACAACAGGACTGAGTCCAAAATCCGCTAGACTGTACAGTTTAGCCTGAGGAGGAAACCAGTACTTAATGAGAAACTCATAGAGAGGGGCTAAGATTGCAGAATAACAGAAAAGAGCAGTTCAGATTAACCTAGAGCAGACAGACTTCAAGCCAACATCCAGATAGTGACTGTGTCACTTCCCATCTCTCAGACTTTGATAGACACTAGCTCAGCAATTCCTCTCTGGTTGGAGAGATGGATTTGATGGAAAAACATTTACAAAGACTTTGTCTGTCACCAGATAAACCAAACAGATTAGTGGTGGAATATCCACAGATAGGCATGTCTCTGATAAACAGCGGAGGCCACGAGGTTACAAAGGGACTGGTTGTGCCAACAGCTGGGCCAACATCTGTTTATCTGTGAAAGACAAGGTGTATATTTGTGTCTCATGCTGGTGTGCAAAATGCTTGACGCTAAAATAATTAAAAACAACAAACGAAAAGGGCACCGCAAACACCCCCGTCTAATAAATACCGTCACCATCCTCTAAATCTTTTCACATTCCTAAGACAACTACTGTGACACTTGCCTTGTAACTTTTCCATCACTTACACTGCTCTCTCTGAAGTCTGTTTCCGCTGGAACTGCAGGACCAAACTCCTCCTCGTACTGGTCAGGCGTAGGCTTGGCATCAGTAGGACCATAATCAACACCATCACCATAGTCGTAGGGTTTCTCTACAAACTCCTTGCCATATGTGTATTCGTATTCCTTAAATTCTTTTATGTCGGTAGCAGGATCCACTTTCTCTTGGGTGTCCACTGGGGCAGCGGCTTCAACAGCAACAGTGGGGTCCACACCGACCTGTTCCACACCGGTGATGTAATCATCCACTATTTCCCCTTCATAAGTCTGGGATCGGGCCAGTCATTGCAAAGAAGTGAGAGAACATGGAACTGTGGTTAGTAAAATGTTACCATGTGAACAGCTTAAATAATTCACTTTTTTTTCTAAATTATGAATTAAAGTCAAGTATTAGCAGTTAGACCTGGTCATACAGCACAAGTGAAACTTCCCAAAGTTTCAGCTTAGTTGTGTCCTCATCTGTGTAATAGCATTGAAAAATACATGTGTAAAAAAAGAAAACTTTTTTTTTTGTTTTAGTTCTGTTCTTTGCAACAAAAACATATGTCTAAAACAGTTGCCAATGTCTCAAACTGTTCAATCAATAACCTTTTTAAAACCAATAATTATGGTTTAGGTCATCAAAAATGTAAAATATTTATCAACGTGTTGGGGGAACAGTAATTTGAATTCTATAATCCTTAATGCTTTGGATCTGACTCCAAAAGCAAAATACAAACATTTGTGCACAAACATTGTGAAGAACTGTTGGACCCAGTGAACTGAAAATCAGAGCTGCATGTGTAAAACTGTTTAAACAGAAAACAAAATCCTTGTTTGCACAGTATCAGAGGGGGAAAGCGATTGAATGGGAAGAATTGTCTTGATTTACAAGAAATGAAATGCAAATGAACTTGTTGAAAGATGCATATCACTGTTATATTCAAATGGATTATTTGATATGCGTAACTTGTGGGAAAACCAACAAATTGGAAAAAAAATATCCAGGCCTCTCATGCAAGTTTTTGTTGATAAGCATAATATGATGAAGCTGCTGCTTACAACTTCATCTTTATTTATCTACATGAAGTTGAGGACACAGATCAAAACATTTCAAGGGATCTTCTTAAAGTCCAAACCATCTGATAAAGGTTACAAGACTGCTTCCATGTCTGAACCAATAGAAAATCAAACATGCTTTTATAAGTATCCAGTTATCAAATCCTAAATTTTTCACAAATTTTTCTAATTTATTCCACAGTTACAACTCTGCATAGGAAATCTATCAACTAGGCTATGCACAATGACTAAGTGCATGGTGGTAGGACTGTGTTGCAGCCTTAAACTAAATCTCCAACACACAAGTACAACACATGTTTTGGAGGAGGATTCATTAACAGGATAAGTTTCCCTGCTTAACAAATGTCCCGCCGTCTTGGTCCCTCTCAAGGTACACCTCAATAAAATCTGCAGTTGTTTGTCTGGCGCAGAATATTTTCATCCTGTTCTAGTTCAGTCTTCGAATGTTCCTCATTATCTCACGTTTTATGAGATGTTTGAACACAAATTAGGATGACACCTGCCAAATTCAGGATGTGGCAGACATGTAGGAGATGCGTCTGTCTACTGATTTTCCAGCAGTTACGGTTCATTAAATTAAGCTTTTCTGCTTTGGTCTTTATCCAGACATTGTTTGATCAAGATGATTTCTCATGGAAACAAAGAAGTGAGATGTTTGTTGTTAGTGAAGCCTTGTGTTGTTTCAGCCTCCAAAGACAATAATCGAAAAAAATAAAGGTTTTGTGGCTAATTATCTACAGCTGCTACCAAGTTTTCCTTGAAACATATTTAAGTAACCAAGCAATAGCACTTTACCACAATCCATTTAAAGACATTTCAAGGCTTCTGTACAACAGGATACAGCAAGATGCATATTTTCACCACCTGGTAATACAGTACATCCACTGACATAAATTCAAATAGTTTACATCTGGAAAATGAGTGCTTTAACTGTTGGCGCTAAACAGCTTTGTATACAGTACTAAGAGCATTTTCCAACAGCTTTTATCAAACAAATGGTTAAATCTCTCGTATCTTACACTGTGATTGAAAGAAGAAAATGTAGCTTGTGATGTTTGAGAAAAAAAGAAAAAGAACTCAAGTTCATAGTTTACCTGGCCTTGTTCAGCAGTCTTAGTTGGAGTTTCAGGTTGACTTCCGTCCAATGTGGTGTAGTCATACTCACCAGTATAATAGTCTCCACCTGCAGTTGTCTGAAATCAGAGCAAGCTTGATTTAGGGACAATGGATTTGTTACAATCGAGAAATTGTGAAAATGCAGATTTGTCTGCACCATATCTTTCCACATCAGTGAAAGGTGCTTTAATATTCTCAATACCTTCATTCATTGTTGCATAAATGTTTATTATGTGAAGCTTCCAAACATTAAATTAAATAATGACTTTAAAGCCCCCCTCCACCTTCTCTTATGCTCTATGCATGAGATTTTTTCAACATCTCACAAGACATCATGAGCAAAATCAGCCACTATTGCTATGGCTAGATTTCCGCTTTAAATCTGAAGAACCAACAGTCTCGGTAAGGAGAGATTAGTAAGTCCCAAATAGAAAATTTGTGAAACTGATTATATTTGCAAAGTGGGGCTGTAGACATCTTGGGGTGCCCTGGGAAGAGTTGATTTGAGAAGCTAGCACAAGCTACTGTATGAGGAGAAGTTAACTGCTGGCTAGCGGGGTTTAATGAGGGCTAGTGGTGCTGTAAAGTTCTCTCTAGGGCAAGTAAATCATAGCTATAGCTACTGGGACTAGGTCAACTGTGCAATTGAGTACAGGCTCCGATTTGTTGGGCCTTGCCCAGGAAAGTGACAAGGGGACTGCTAGCTAATGTCACACTGCTAGCTAACTTGTGATAGGTTTTCATTCAATGGCCTGCTGAGATGTAGTTGAGTCTTGTTTAGTGTAGGCTATTCATGAATACTTAATGATTAAATTAAACAAAACAGTCATAAGCTATCTTACAGCCATTAAAGGACTTGAAATTTGGCAAAATTCTGAAGAACACATGGGATTAATAACTACTAGAAAAGGGACATTAAAACAAGAAATATAGTCTAGATAGATTAGCAGAAAAGAATGCAAGAAAGAGATAGACAAAACAAGAACAATATATCAGCTGTTTACAATCAATGGCATCAGCCATAAATGCTAAAGCGTTACCTCGGTCTTCGCTCCATCAGTTGGGGGAGCATCAGTGGTTATCTCTCCTTCACTGTAGTCATAGAACTCACCATAATCATAGTTACCATACTGTAAGGAAAAACCCAATAAAGGGCAATCAGTTAATAGGTGTCATCATGTAAACAAGGAAGCACAATGTCTGAAAGGCATGTTGTGCATCATTTACATGGCATGATAGAACAGTTTAAACCCAGAATTTAAACCATGTAATAGATCACAGTAATTACTGTAGGTTGTGTCAACATGCTACTTTGAAAAGTAGCATGGTTAGAAAAGATGTAGGACATTGTTTCACATCCATACTAGAAAACTGAACAGTTTTGTGTATGGATGATGTGTTGCTGTTTTTCTAGCTCTCTTAGCGTCACTTGAGAGGATTTATGTATCCAAGCAAACATTCATTAAGGCTAGTTTGCTTCAAACAGGATGTTAGAGGGTTGCCAGTGAAAACTTATCTGCCTCTGCTGCTTTAACCTGCATGCCAACAATGGCCTGCAGCTCTCATTAATAGCTCTTTAAAACAAAAATCTCATGCTGTCTTGACTTACTGCATCATGGTAAATTAAGGGGAGCACAGAGGTTATAAGCAGGGGGCAAAAACCACTATTTTCATACCAAACCACTCTTAAAAATTAAGGGCCATTGAAATATTCTCTCTAAAATGTTTTAGGTTATAAAATGTTTTAACCCCATTTTTTTGTATCATTAAACACGATGCTGTTTGTTTTGTGCATCATCCTGCTATTTATGTGTTTTTATTTGAGAGGGAATTCAACCAAACTCATCAGGAATTGAACTTCATTATAAACAAAAATTTATATCACAGTGAGGGACTGCACTTTTGTTCTTAAAACAGTTAAAACTTAAAGCTTACAGCTAATGTTTCAAATATAAAGTAGCCTACAGGCATTTGTTTTTTCTCCAAACAAACTCTATAATGCCGTATGTATCATATTTGATACATACAGTTTCTAAAACCTGTTGCGTCTATATCCTTTTGCATCACCGTATGGTAAAAACTTTGCTGAGGAGGTTGACTTCACTACAATAATTTTGACATATCACACAATAATAAATGGTTATTTAAGAGTTATTTTGTTTATTTATTTTCAGATTTTGTTAAAGTATCAAATGAAGACTTCAGATTAAAAATAAAATAGAACTTTCTCCCCATTCTTTTCTTGGGTGTGGCTTTGAAAAGTTTCAACTTAATCTAACAAACAAATAAAAGATATAGCTCATGATGAAATTCCTTAAACTCATTAGAAAATGGTGTAACATGAATGTTTTTTTTAATGGATATGTACTTTTTTGACCACACTTTGCCAAATATGTATATTTTCTATCAACATTTGCAATAATTTGATTTAACAGCAACATTTTTGAGCTTTTAATTATTCTCACCTAGTTTTCCTATCCATATCAAAGGTGGATAAATAAAATGCATTAGTGACTGCACACAATTCTGAACCAAAGAGATGAACATCTCTGAATTCATCAAAAAGAGGCAGAATAACAGCTATAGGGTTAGCATGCTAACCAGCTACTGTAGCTGTACTCCATATTGTGTAATACTATTTTTTTTTTACAAAGACAGGATAATGAGTCACTGCAGACTTCAGTCTGGCTGAGAGGACAAAGTTACACTGTTCAGAAAGATATTTTTTGAAGTATAATAACCTTTTGCCAATCATTTCAGAAGATAATATATTTATTTATCTTTATTTAGCCAATCTGTAACCAGGAAAGTCCAATTGCAATTAATCAACCTCTATTTCAAGGCAGTCCTGGCCAGAAAAAGTTATACATAAATAAAACAGTAAGGGCTTTTGGGAGATAAGGGTTTGAAGTACTCAAACTTTCGCCTGCTCACATATCACATACATCCCCTCCCCTCCTGCGTTAATAGGTGATGCAGAGATCTGTTTGCAGGTTTGACCATCTCTATGCTGTTTGGCACTGTCCGCTTTAATGAACTCAATCATACTCAAATTTCTTGACTTCACAGGTCTTTTTCAACAAAAAACTATTATTCAATAAGTTTTACAAAATACACTTTTAAATCACAAACTTCAAGGGGTATTCATCAGCACATTGCCAAGAATCCGCATAACATATTGCTAGTCAGCATCAAAGATTTTCTACACTGTCAAAACAGAGGTGAGGTAGATTATGTTAACACAGCAGCCCCTGATATGCAATACCCTATCAGCACTGGGATAAATATTAGTCCCTTGACAGCTGCTAAGCTCATAAAAATAATGTAAGATCCACTGTCTGTTGTAATGCTGGCCTGGCCTCTGTTTTGCGTACCAGGGGGAAAAAGGTCACACATGAGAAACCCCGGCCAGACGAAGAAAACTGACTGAAAGAGAGACAAAGACTAGGAGATGGCCCAGGAGAAAGATAGATAAAGTTAACGAATAAAGACAAGAATATAAAGTTTTATGTTGGTTGAGATGAAGGCCTTCACTACAGGCTTGGATGAAAGACATAAATAATGAAGTGGGCTCATAAAAAGAAAGGTTTTCCCTTTCTGCTACTGTATCACTCTCTTCCTCTTTTTTTAACAGCTGCAAACATTTGGATGATGACTGCAAAGGTGGCATGCTTGAGGTGAAAGGGCATCTTCCGAGAAAAGAGTCACACTCACTTTTCTGAAGAATTGTAAGTAGTTGGCCTTGAGAATAACCAATGAATAAAAGAAATACATGCACTGATGTAGTGCAGAAGTAAGCGAGTTTTTAAAATACTTCGCTGGAATGTAGGAAGAACATTCCTGTGTTAACTGTACATAAACTGATGATGAATAAACCAGATTTACAATGTTCTTTAAGCCAAACTTCTCCCTGCTGTCTATTTAGAATCCACAAGCTCCTTAAGTTGGCGATGAATAGTAACTTAATAATGAAGCAATATTTTCCAGGACTGGTACCCACTGTACAGCCAATACTTCTGAATAGAGAGGCAGCTCCTGTTTTCTTTTTCTTTCTTTCTTTCTTTTTTTTTTTCTTGAACCAGAGATCTAAAATCTACTTTTCCAGGTATTGGAAGTCTAGCTGGGGAAGGGAGAGCTTAAATTTCCCTGTGAGTCTGGGCAGAGCCTGCAGAACTCGTTAGTGATATAAATCAAACGGCCACTCCAAAGTGGGCTCTGACTTCGAGGCAGGGAAAAAAAGAGAAGTTTCCGAAGTGAGCTCATCAGTTATTTTGTGAAAAACTGAAGGAAAATGTCAACCAACAGAAAGACTCAAACTAGCAAAATAACAAAAATATTAGGATGAAAAGAAAAATGAAGCTTTGACACAAAGCCCTGTATTTCAATTAAGAAATCTGGCTTAACACTCACCGAGTGATGATTTTATGCCAGTGGCAATAAAACGTAATTTTTACACGTAGCTATGTATTTTGATATGTCAATGTGTTTCCACTTGTAAAATACAGAGAACAGACACTGACATTAAAACTAAGACAAGCTTTTCTCCCCCTAAGTGTTCACTGTATCTGCTGGATTGAACCATTCACACCATTTTGGGAAAACATTTTGTTCTTTTTTTTATTTATCTGCAGACAGACTGAAGGTGCACCAGATTAAATCAGGACAAATAATAGTCTGACACATTTAGCTGGTCGCTGTGATATAAAATTTGCTTTATGACCTAACCCTGCAATGTGTATCTAAAAGTGTCAAACATGAATTTTTTTCTTTAAACTTACAACTTTAACAATCTACTTCAACTTCAAAACTTCAAATATAATTTTGTTCATGATGAGAATGACATATTACACATTTCATTATTTATTTGATAAAAAGCAAGCCAAAATACAGAAGCAGCCCGCAAAATGTATGCACACGATAAAAGCCACTTTTAGCCGTAACTTCTACTAATCATCTTCTGTGTGATGGTATCAGCCTCTCACGTCATTGCTGAGGAATTTTGGCCGACTTTTATAAAATTGCTTAGGTTCATTGAGGTTTGCACTCATTCATTTATGCACACACTCTTAAGTTTCCACCACAACATTTCAGTCGTGTTGAGGTCTGGACTTTGACTGGGTCATGGCAAGAGATTGATTATTTTCTTTTTCGGCCATTCTGTTGTAGATTTGCTGGTTTTTTTTAAATCATTGTCCTGTTGCATGACCCAATTTGTGCCAAGGTTTAGCTGTTAGATAGATTTATTCACATTTGGCTCTAAAAAAAGGTTAGTATACAGAGGAGTTCAGAATCAGCCTAATGACTACAAGGTGTTCTGGTCCGTTTTCCTGCAAAACAAGCTAAATCATCATCCCTACACCATCATGCTTGACAGTTGGTATGAGTTGTGTTGATTTTGCCCAACGTTACACTGTGTTCAGTCTACTTTCTTTTTATACTGTTATGAACTTTAACGTTTAGCATGCTATCTGAGACCTGTGTAATCTGAGATGTAACAGTGGGGAATTTTGCCATTCTTTTTTTTTTTTTACCATTATATGCACATTTTCTGACCTTTGGGTGAACTTGCTGGGATGTCCAGTCCTGGGGAGGTTGGGAAATGTGCTAAATGTTTTCTACAAAGAATAATCTTTCTCACTGTAGAGTGATGGACTACATATTGTCTGGAAAGGGCTCAGATGCATTTGATTAACAGCACCTTGATATTTGTTCCCCTATCAATTCATATGAAGGCAGTATATGTGCACCTAGTCTTTCCCACACAGCTTCTGCACTTAGGCTTAATTTTTCTTTAAAAAAATTAGACTATAGACTATTGCATTTATTCAATTCTAAGACCTCGTGAGGACCAGTTTGTTTTTGTTTTGCCGTGATGCATAAAACCTTATAACTTAATGATTGAGTCCTTACCTCTTTCCTTCAATATATATCTATATTTGAAAAGGGTGGGTCACACAAAGAGCTGAGGTGACTAAGCAACCTCCTACATCCATTAACTATCATAATTTGGGCCTCTGAAATATAAATATAAATATGAAATACTAAATATTAGTTATATGCCTCGCTTTATCATTCAGGATGTCACTAAACACAGAGGGGCAGCTGATGACTCAGCAGGCATTGTAATGAAATGATGAGAAGCTTTCATCTTTAAAGTGGAATACTAACTTAATAGGAACAAATCCTCCAGAATGTGAGTGATATGATGGGGCAAACAAATTTGATTCTTCGCTTGCTTAACCAGTGTTATGGGCTGCTCTTGTTTACAAGTCAGAGGAAAATAATATAGTTTCTATCTCTAACTGCTTCCATTTTTCTATTTCATTCACTTGATTTCCATCTATCGAAACCTCCTGTTTTATTGTCTCATGTGAGCTTTTGCCTCTGAGCTTAAAACACCAGAGCATAAAGGATTCCTTCCAAATTCCTGTAATTATCTTTCCTAAACCTTAATCTTTCCCATCCAACATCCCCTCTATAAACTCCCTCCTTTCCTTACAGTAAATATCCCTCCATCCTCTCTTTCATAAAACCATCTGTAAAATCCTCCCAAGTCCTCCCCCGATGCTCCACATTCTCTCTTCTTTGAACAAGCACTCCCCACCGTTACTCTGACATCCACCTCAGCCCCTCCAGATACTGACCTCGTCCTCAGGTTCCTGAGCCTGTGGGGTGTCGTGATGGCTGGGGGCTTCACAGTCAGGGCTGTAGTGTTCACAGTAGTCATAGGCCGCCCTTGGGTCTGCCACTATTAACAGCTGCTGGATGTCCCCCTGGAAGCAAAGGAGAAGAGTGTAAGCAGACAACAAACCAAAAGTTTTCCACCCCCATGAGGCAAATTCTCACATCATTGTTATCTTTTATCTTCAACATATAATATGGAGTCGTCTGGATGATTTACAGTAGTATAGGACAATAAAATGGTGGGCAGTGTAATTTATTTCTACTCAGTTTTTAAGGTTTTTCCAGTTAGGTTGGCAAACAGGGATTGAAGCCTCAACCACAGCTGTTATACGGAAAAGTGAATTAGAGGACAAGAAAGAAGTCAACAGCCTACTTCCCATTTGTAGTTGGGAACAGAACATCAAGCTAACATCCGCCCATAATTACTGCAGATGATACAGTTTAAAACAGGTGGATTCTTTTCAACTGTATTTTGAGGTTTTTAACATAGATAGAAGTTTAACTTTGGGCCACTTTGAACCCACACGAAACAGACATTCAATGAGTATTTGAGTATGATATAGATTTAAATATCTATTGTGGACTGTGATTAACTGAAAGGAAAAGTACCATTTTCTTTTAACCTGGACCTTATTTATAGCATGAAATACGTTCATAAACTCAACCAGACAGTTTTGGAGTTACTTGAAGTCTATCGGGAGATATTTAGATCGGGGCAACGGCATAATCAGAGGCACTTTCTTATGTAGTGTCATCATCGTACCCAATTTGTGTCTCTATATCTATGGTTTCGGATGACAACAAAGCTGCTCTGGAAGCACAGAGGGATAGTACAGTAACTAAAAACTAAGAACTGTGGTGTGTCCCAAATCGCGCACTTCTTTTAGTGCACTTATTTGCAGTGCACTTAAGAGAAGTGCACTTACTGATCAGTGCGCGAAATTTCAACAGGGTAGTAC
>JAPMNP010634855.1:0-14955 GCA_029874935.1 Atherina boyeri
CACACACACACACACACACACACACACACACACACACACACACACACACACACACACACACACACACACAACAGCATTGAACATTATGCCTACATACAGTACACACAGAGGCTCTCACACAAACATGCACATGGGATCATATCAACCACACTGTCTCATACTGTATGTTACAAAGTACATGCTATAGTGTTCATGAATAGGCATACACAGGTGCTCACTCATACATGTAACAGACACAGATCATTGGAACAAAAAACACTGACATAGACAATGGTGCTTACCTCCTGTGAGGTCATACTAATTAGAAGAACAAACTTAAATGCACAAACACACAATCATTACACAGATGATACCTCAGAATACAATGAAAAAGTAAAAAAAAACAACTTGATTTAAAAACAAAAATGGCGCATTTTCATTTGTAACAAACTAAACATTTTTTATAGATTAAGTATTTATAGCACAGATGCTCACAAGTCATTTTTTGCAAGTTCAAGCCAAGTCTCAAGTCTTGAGATTTAAGTCCGAGTCAGGTCACAATTCACTTTTAATTGTACTGAGTAATCTGCCGTGTTACGCCTACCATCTGGTATGCTTAGAACACTGCATTGTCATTTGAGAGGAATTCTAAATCCATACACATCCTTTACGTATCTAACTTTTCTTTTTTAACTTGTCCTATCCAGCATCATGACAGCAGAATGATGATCTGGCTGCAGTGTTGTGCTGGAAAAGGTTGCCACTTTACAAAGAAGAGCCTTTTTTAAATATTTTTTTAATAACAAAAAACTTCAAAAACACACAATTCAATTCAATTCAGTTTATTTATATAGCGCCAATTCACAACAGATGTTGTCTCAAGGCACTTAACAAAGTGTAATTCCAATCTGTTAAAAAGTTTCCTATTTAAGGAATCCCAGCAGAGGGACAAACATACACAAACAAACATTTTTCAGCAAATTCTACAATGAGCAAGTTGACCACCGCTTAATTTCACACATAACTAATGAGGTGGATGTAATGTTTTATTGACCACATATAACGTATTTTTATTTCTAATTCCATCAAAAAGAAGGTGTTGAGAAACCAGCGAACATGACATCGAGGGGACGTGCGTTTTCTGCTTGAATCTGGAGTGTTGGAGCAGGGCACCAACTAAATTTTGAAGGGTAATGGCCCTCGAGGACCGGAACTGAAGAACCCTGATGTAAGTTTTAACTTGTTGATGACCTTTCATAGACAAAGCAATAGATTGAATAAGCAAGAAAACAATTTCTGGATTAATTGTAATATATTTAAGAAAGTAGTTGGTGACGAGTTCTACTGTCACTTTTTTTTATAAAAGCAATGAGCCAAATGACAAACATTTCCCCCATAACTTAAAGTTTACAGAGTCCATGTAAACATACTCTTTAGCTTTGAAGAGGACAGGATATCAGCAGTATCCCAAAACATGTGGCGGTCAGTATGATGATGATGTTGTTTGCAACAAATACTTTACAGAGGAAACGCTAGCGCATCAGCTTTACACAAGAACAAGATTGAAAAATAGGAACATTTGATCAGGCTAACTGATTTGAAACAAAACAGTGTTTTGCAATACTGTGGGTGAACATGGAAATAAACACTTCCTATGTTCTGCATATACCTTTGTTTGATTGTGTCTGTTTCAATGTTGGGCGTACGAGTTTGTACAGATATATAAACGTATGAGATGTTATTGCGGTGCGGCTGGCCGTGCTCCAGAGGAAGTGCTTTGCTCTGACAGAAGTGCTTCGCTTTGACAGTGCTCTCACCAGGAATGCACTGCAGGCCGCCGCCAGGTGGGCGTGTCACTGCTCCGGGGTCGGAAGCCAAGTTTGGTCGGCTCAGTTTTGGCCCCTCCGACGCCTTGGGGGACCCTCTTGCCCTGTTGTTATTCAGAAAGAGAGGGAATGGAAAGAGAAACGAGGGAGAAAAGGAGTGCGTTTGTGTGTCCTTGTAAGCTCAGTTTGTATAGATTTGAATGTGAGTATGTGTGTGTGTTTTCTTTTTGAGAGGAGGATCTGAAAGGAATGCAACTGTTCCTTTACACATGTCCACCCCCCTTAGGCAGCCACAGGGCCTGTTGAAAACAGACACGCACCCATGACACACACACAGGCACACACAGAGAAGTTGTGGAATGGAAGGAAGTATCAAACTACACCGGCAGAATACTTATCAAGACAGAGGAGCAAAGCTGCCCATTAAGATTCCAGACTTTCACTCCTTAACTTCTGCAATGGGACAAATAATAGAATCACGGTAGAATACACTATTGTTAAAGAAATAAGACTCATGGCACGTCACACACTGCAGTCCTCAAATGTCCAACTTTTTCCCATAGTTTTAAATGCAACAAAAATAGTTGTCTCACAACCAGAATTCACTGAGAAGAAATGGAGATCAGTCTTGTGCATTCCTGCATTGTTTTTCTAAACTCTTAATACATCACATATAAACTTGATGTAAAGTCCCTCTTTGTTTCTTAGACATAACCAAAAATGTTTGCCTCTGAGAAAAACAAATCACAATGGTTCGTTCTTATGTTTTGGAGGTTGAATGAAAATTACTTTAAGATGTTGTCTGATTAGTTTAATTAGTTTTTCTTTTCATGTGCTGCCCTTTCCAATGACTCTCTTGAAAGCTGAAATGAAACCCTCCCGTGGGTACATGGTTCGTATCATGGTGGTATAATGGGAGAGGGCAGTAACAGAAAGCTGTAAAGAGGGTGGTGTTGCAGAGTCCTTGGTGTGCTTCAGGCTGGCAGTGCCTGGTGATAAGAGGCTGCAGCCTGGTTGGCCTCTCTGAGGGGAAGTGATGCAAGACAGTAGCTCTTTGTTTAGTGGCATTACTTGGTCCCATGCCAGTAGCCCCACTGAATGAAATGGACCGGTTGGCTTGTTTGCTGGCTGGGTGAGTGGCTTCATGGTGGACAGGCTGACTCCCTGGTTGACTTGCTGGAAGGGAGGCAACTGTCTTCCCAAAAAGAAAAAAAAAAATGCAGCTAATCTCCCTTTTCTTTCTTCTTTTGCCTTCTGGAGCCAAAAGCAACACTTAAGCTTCGACCTTAGAAATTTCTGTTTTTGACGTACTACTGAAAGTAAAAAATGAATGTTTGTCAGAAGTGGTTAAAGGACAAGTACTGTTTTTTTTTAACCTGGACTTTATTTATAGCCTTTATAGTCTTCTAAATAAGACATTATCGGCCACAGAACACCTTCATTTCACCAGTGTTTAGTTATTATTTGCTGTTCTATCCCTCTGGGCCTTTAGAGCGGCTTTGTGATCATCCAAAACCATGGATATAGAGACACAAACCGGTTACGACGATGACACTACATAAGAAAGTGCCTCTGATTATGCTGTTGCCCCGACAACGCAAGTGCGATGGATTTAAATATCTCCTGATAGACTTTAAGTAACTCCAAAATTGTCCAGTTGAGTTTATGAACGTATTTCATGCTATAAATAAGATCCAGGTTAAATAAAGAATACTTTTCCTTTAAGGCCAAACTCCAGCAATAAAAAAAAATAAAACAAAACAAAAAACATTATCATTATATATCAACAGCTGCAGCTCCAGTGCCGAAACTGTCTGATCGTTTTAGGACATACTGTATGCACAAAGACCGCAAACAACCATACCTCGTTGGCTTTCTGTTCTCCTCCTCATGACTGTCCCATCAACTCCTGCTTGTCTCTTCCCTCCTTCCTGTTCACATCCCAACTGTCTAAATATGTGTTTTTACAGCAGCTGAAGCCGTCTTGTCACACTTTGCTTAATTTCAATTTTGAATTCCGCAGAGGAAAGAGAGTCGGGAAGAGGAAGGGATACTGAGTGTTTGTAATGGAGAGTTTATGCATGCGTGTGAGAGAGACAGAGATGGGAGGCCACATCATTTTGCAGCCTAAATGTCAGGGGATCCATTTTCAGACAGCAATGCACTTGCTATTTCTGCCCCCAGATGAGCATGCATCCTTGAGGCTTGTAGAGAGAAGATTCACACATGAGACCTGGTTCAAATTCTCATGTGTGGACCTTCTGAGCACCTGCCTGACTTGTGTATGAGAAAAAGGTAAAGTATCAAAGTGCAATGGAAACATAAATAGTAAGGAAAGTTGTGCAGAAACTCTCATACATGTGCAGTTGGAAAAGCACTTTCTTTTGCATGTTTTCTGGAAATTCTGTTGAAGTTTGCATCCCAACTGGATGAAAACTTGATCTCTACAGGTTTATGAGGTGAATCTTATTGCCAAAATGCTAAATTTCCATTTGAGAAAGAGACATCTGTAACAAAACCTCAGATATGATGTTGGCTGGAAACAGCTAATTGCATTGGGATTTCCAGATGGCCACTTTCTCATGTTAGTTAATGGAACTGCTATAATGTGGACCAGAGACAAATCATGGCAAAGGGAGATGACAAATCAGCAGGGAACTGAATCAGAAATCTGTGTTGGAGAATTGTGGAGTTGTCTTGTAGGAACAGATTCAAGTATTTTCCCAAAATTAAACACACTGAAATAGTACCTCTAGTTAATGTTCTGCATGTTGCATGTCTTTAATGTAATCAAGTCCAGACTTTAGCAGCAACATCATGTGACCAAGGTGATTTGTCATGCTTTTCTTTTTCATTGCATTTTAATTTTACATTTGAACTTAATGAAAAGCAGATTTAATAGAGATTGGCATGATTTCCTCCTATCCGAATTGATGGTCTTTCTGCTGTGCAGAGAGAGACAGAGGAGAGGGATGGGGTGAAAGAAAAAAGAAAGAGAAGAAAGCCTGTGTCCGAGTGTGTATCTGGGGGTTGTCAGGGGTGCAAGGGGGTTCACTTGAGCATTATACCAGATGTGAAAATGGCTTTTGCAATATGTCATATAAACAGCAAACTGCAGGGGATTTACTTGAGCTGACTTGAAGCACACAAGTGTAGGAGAGTCAAACTTAAAGCTTGCTTCTTGAAAATCTCAAACAGATTCGGAAACCAGCTGAGAGGAAACATCATTCATTGCAGAAAAATGTCCCCACATCTTCCAATCATTAGTTGAACATATGTTGCCTTTACGCATAATCGGGCTGGAAAAGTGGTGGACTGTCCCTTTAGTAGCATCTCAGATTACACTGATGCATGATGACAGGGGTGACTTAGCAGTACGAGTTCTGCCGGTTGTGAAACACAGCAGATAAGAAGACAAACGCTGGATTTTGTTCGGTGTTATTGCAGCTCCGCTTCTGGGCTTCTTAAGTGGGAAACATACACGTTGGTGGTTTGAATCAGGCACACACTCTCGGTCAGATGTGTCCTGACTGGAACAATGCCTCTTGCAACCTGAGGGCCTCTGACACTTTTACAGAATGAAATGAGAGCTGTGTTGCTTTAACTTAGCATTTTATCTCTCCTCCAATACTCAACAGGAAATACATTTGGTTGTTCTGCAAATCTGACATGCTAATATAATCAATCACAGCCGTTTTTACTATACATCGCCAAATTTAAATTTGTGAATGTCCGTAGAATATTTGCTGCAGATGTTGCAAAACAACGTCTAAAAGACATGTGATAAGCTTGCATTGTTCTTTGTGATAAGCCCAACCCTTTTGTTGCACAGCGGGCCACACCAGAGCACAAATAATGATTTGCATCCACAGTTTCTGACCCGAGACTGGTTCCTCTGTGAATCCTGTGTGCTGTAACAGCAGCTGGTAATAAGCGGTTTCTTTTCCACCTGCCTGTGCTGAAACTTCCTGTGTTGATGATATGTATGTGGCTCTGTGGGGTGGAGACGACAATGTGGGTGTGGAGGAAGTCAATGCAGGTGTTTTTGTGAATGTGTGTGTTTGTTGTCCCAGGTGGCTGCTGACAGACTGGCAGGTAAACAGGCAGGTTGGTCTCTGATCTCACCTGTTGGAGCAGACACGGCAGCGCCTGCAGGGCTTTTGCAGCGGAAACAAGCTCTTTATGTGATGCTGGAGGGCCAAGTGAGCTCCTCATAGGGTTTTTCTACTTTTCATTTTCATTCACTCCACTCTCCTCTCCCAGGTGTACTCAGGTACAGAGGTAAACACCCAGGAAACAAGTGTATAGAAACGAAGGAGTGGGAGTTGCAGGAGAGAGCATGAAGGGAGGAAGAACGCTTTAGGGCAACAGCAGCAGCAGTACAGGTGGGCCAGGGGTGGGAGGTGACGACAATCTGTGTGTGTGTGACAGGAAGGTTTTGTCATAAGGTGGTGCTTTGGGGAGAAAGGAATGTTACACATCCAGATTATAACAGACCACCCCTATAACTGTGAGGAAGTCAGTTTAACCTTCAAGTCAAACACACACAAACACAGCAGCTGTGGAGTTTAAGCTCTGATATGAGGTGGCCCGGCAAGTTGTTTGTGTCTCATATTGTGTGGAGGAAGTCTATGAATGATTTCCTGTTTTTTTATTATGTAATGCTTCCTTTCTTTCTCAGGTTACAGCTTAACTTGACCTTTAGGATCCTGATGGTGTTTTATAGAGAGCAATGTAGTTGGATACATGAAGCTGAAGTTATAATGTAAAACAACTAAAATGTCCTAACTATTCTTTAACAAAATGATAAATAGATTGAATATTTTAATATGAGTTGCTGGAAAGGACCATTAGACACATTTCTGTACCGAAAAATACTGTATGTATGTTTGTTCCTTTTATTGTATTGTATTGAATCGAAATAGTAAAAAATGTTGGCATAAGTGAAAATCTTTACGCTGAAAATGTGTTTTTTCTATTTCAAATTCCACTTAATATCACTATGGGCCCTTGATAGATCTGAAAGTGAAGTGTTTATGTGTCTATAATGTGTGTTAGTTATGTGGTTAAAAGACAAATAGTAATGACACAACAGCCCAGTATATTTAACAATATATATTTCCATTGTCAATGTACATTCCATTTCGACATAAGCTTTCTTCACAAACAAAAAGTTGGCATCTAAATAAATACTATATAAAATAGAACTTCGAAATAAATATATCTATAAAGGGAACCTTTTATATGAGATTTTCTTCTTTTTTGTTATATCTAAACAAAAAAAAGCACAGATCTCTCTCTTTCTCTCTTTTTTTAAAATCCCCAACAATGACATTGCAAAGGTATAAAGGAATAGAGTAGCAACTGTAGGAGACATTTCCTCTTGTTTGGGCTGGAAATTAAATGTAGAAATCTGTCAGGTATTGGCGTGTGAAATTCACAGCACTGCAGCAAACAAAAACAAAAGATTAAAGTCTTAATATTTGACTTGTCATTGTTGGTGATAATTCCACACCTAAAACAGGCTAGCGAGCACGTGTGATAGTATAAAGCTAATGTGAGGAACATTACTTTTGCAGTTACGGAAAAGAAAGGCAGCGATTGTTGAAAATAAAGAGGTCAACTGGTGATAAAGATGGCACTGAACACAACTCCGGGGGAAAAAAAAAAACAAAGACAAAAGAGATGGGGAGGGGAATAAAAACGGCAGGAGAGGAGGAGAAAGAGAGTCAGACACGTCTGTCTCTGTGGTATGACAAGTTTATGCACAGCAGCTGTGTTTGTCAATCAAGGCAGGCCAGGGGTGTTTGTTGCTGGACTATTTCTCAGCAAGGAAGGAGGGAAGTGAGGAAGGACAAAAAGTAAGAAGGAGAAAAGGAGCTGTGGCACTGAGCAGTAACAGCAGGAAATGGGCTGATAGGGGGTAGACTGTGTTCCCTGTGTGGATTCAATGAGTCCTCAGTCTTCAGGACTCGGAGAGGGAATTAGCTCAGCCTCTCGACTGCTAATGAGCCATGGTTAGCATAAACAGCAGGAGATTTTTTTTCCTATTATTAATATTTTGCTTCTTTTCAGTTTTTTTTTCTCACTTGTTTTAGTTTTTATTGCTGGGCACACTTTTCAAAAATCAAGTGTGAGTGATAAAGACTGTCTTTTTTTTTTGTTGTTTCCAGAACCCTCTTCTCACCATCCTCCTTTTCTATTCCTCGCAACCTCAAAAAACATCTTATTCTTACCCTCAAAATATATATCTAATATATTCTCTATATACTTTGTACTGAATTGTAGTTATAATGTACCATGCAATCTTTCGAGGATATTTAAAAGTCTCTTCTAAAGAACACAAATGTTGTGAATCTATTTACAGCAAATAACATTTCACCTGCATAGCTCTATTACTAAATATATAGTCAAAACATTTGTGATTTTTGCTGCCCACCTACACCTGCTAGGCCTTTGCCCAGTCACACATTCGTTCTCAGTTTTGGCACCTTTCTCTCAGACTGAATTGCTAGGTTTTGAAAAATATTGCCTCATACATTCAATACTAAGGACCATGTTTGTTTGATTTTCTTTTTTTTTTGTCTTTCCTTTTTTTCTCCCCCTGCATGATATCAGCTTTGTGCAACAAGACAAATACAAGTATGAGCAAAGTTAGGCACCCCGACGGAAGATAAGGGCCCAACTTGACAGAGAGGCGTGTGTTATGGAACGACAAAGACAGTATGCCTTTATGCCAAAGAGAATCGGCCATCTGTATTAAAGGGCAGCGCGCCTTAAACGACCAACTGCCGTCAACTCCATTTGGCAAGAGTGCATAACAACTGTGATCACTCAGACTGTGAAAACATGCTACCGTATAATGGCTTCCTTTGGCAAAGTCCTAAGAACGTCATGCAAGCCACAAAAATAGACTTTAAGAAGAAAAGAGAGACTATCTGACTATGAGATGCAGCATTCTGATTTGAATTCAATGAAGACACTGATGTGTGTTTAGATGGGAACAGGGGTGTTTGGACTAAATGTGTAGGCCAACGTAATGTGAGATAGCTGAGGTGGTCAATACTGTGCTTTAGTACATCCTTTAAGGGGTCCTAAAAGGTTGTGCAACTGGCAGGTTTGAGTTTGACAAAGGCTGACTGGAGTACAACAACAACTTTGCTAAGCCTCCCCTCCCCTCCCCTCTCTTCACTCTATCACCTGCATCCTCTCTCCTCCGGAAACGTTATTTTCTGGCCCATTTGTTTCTCACTTAGCTTACTTGCTTTAAATTATTCACTATTGCCTTTTTGCCCCTAAATGTTTCTTTGCCCTTTTTGTGCAAAGAGGAAGTAGACCAGGCTCTTAGGCAGTTTAGAAATCAACATGCAGTAAGCCAAGTTCTAAAGAAGATTACTGTAACAGTCCCTGAGAAGGTTGGGTGTAGTTTTTTTTTCCTGTCTTTTTTTCCCCCTTTTTTTCTTTAAAACACATTTCTCTACTACAAATCCACTTCTAGCACGGTGGGTTACCATTAGACTAGAGCATGCAGATCGTGACATGCATTACATCTGAGGTGATTGGTGATCAGCATTCAGAATATTCCAGAATGTCTAAGCTTGACCACCCCAAAATAGAAAACACACTGTAAAGTGATTATTTCTTACTTGCAGCACAACTGCTTACGCACAATACAGTGAGAATTATGGGAAATTACTATCGTTTTAAAGGTTTGTTTTTACAGCTCCTCCATGGAGATTAAAACCTAAGAATAAAACGTTAGCGAGCTAGCATCTTTAGGGTGTAAGAGGACAAATGGCGAGACTACATGATGGTGTTCATCTATAGAGAGAGTATGTGGTCTCTTGCAATGGCTTGTCATAAAACCAATAAACATTATTCTGTGGATAATTACTTGTTTTCATGTTTAAACACGGGAATGTGCTTTTGGAGGGGGTTGGGGCGAATTTCTATTTAACTCCATCAATAATTTCTTCCTAATCTGAGGATCAGCCTCTGGTTAGTTAGCATTACAAAATTAGCTGAGAAATATTGAGCAGCTGAGAGGTACAATGACATTGTGCCTTGAGCCATTTTTGCACAACACAAAACACCAGTCCCACAATCAAGTCTCTTCTTTTTGAGTCACTCTTACAAAAAATAAAAATAAAAACATCTCAGAGTGCCCGTTAGCTGTTCCTACTAGCTAACACTCGTTGCCCGTTCTGCTCATCCACACTATCGAACATAGGTCAAGAAGCCATTTAAGTACCTTTGTTTTACATAAGTCATCTTCCAGCAGATTAATGGGGTAGTTTAATGAATTGGTGTTGGATTGTCCTTTTCATACAAACTGAACAAGTACTGTGTGGTCTTGTCCATTTTTATTTTAGCAAGGCCACCACCAGGCAGTTCGGTCCACTATCATGAACCCTGATGTTGCTTTTCTGTCCCAACTTTTGCTTCTATGCCTCCATTTTTACACACGGGGACGCTAACCCCACCTTGTGAGTTCTTGCAGCGGCAGCCAGGTCTGCTAACATTGTCATAACACTTTTGTCCCAGTTTGGCCAGGCCCATAGCTGGTAGATAGCAAACCAGGCAGGGAAGGACAACAGACATGGCGGCCATGAAGGACCAGCGTGCGCAGCAGTTGGCCTGGGAGCACGAGCAGGGCTTGTCGGCACAGGAACCCTCATCGTCCTCATCCTCGGTGCAGTGGTAGAAGATCCCTTTGACCAGGCACATGCAGGTGGCCATGTCCACCAAGCTCTGAGCAGAGCACAGGCACTCCTGGTTGCAGACCCAGCAGGAGGGTAAGGTTCGGGGGAGCGTACACTCAGTGCATCGACACTTCCCACAGTGCTCGCAGAGAAGGAGGTGCTTCTTCTCAGTTGGGGAGGAAGGTATCAGCACCAACCCTTGCTGGCCCCCAGTGGAGCAAACTCCCCCTGCTGGAATCTTTGAAGACTTGAGGTCCAGCGATTTAGAGGAAGAGGAGCAGGAGGAAGCAGAGGAAGAGGAGGTGAGAACTTTAGATTCAGAGGAAGTTCGGGTACTGATTGTGTTGACAGGACCATGGTGAGGGTGCAAAATTGGATGGTGGTCCACTGTTGGTGTAGGTGCAGCATGGTCCAGCAACCTCTGATCAGATGAGGTACTGCTGCTGCTGCTGATAGAGCTGGGCCTTCCACTGAAGGAAATCCAAGGGTGGGTGGTGGTGTCCTGGTGAGGATGGGGCTCACACCGGCCCTGCTGGTGGGGCTGATGTTGGTGATTATGATGATGGTTGTGGTTTGCGCCAAGGAAGGCCTCCTGATTCTGACCAACCCAGGTGATTCTTCGGTTTCCAGACTTCTGGCTCGGGGGCTGCTGAGAAACAACGGCGGGGCTGTCGATGTAGTCGTTCTCCACGTGTGATGACTTTATCTGGTCAATGGGGTAAATAGTGAGAGGGTGCTGAAGACGGCCGTATGGCACTCGACTGTCCAACAAAGGCGGAGGAGATATGATGGAGGATGACACTCCGGGGATGTGGTGGGGAACCCTGGACTCCATGTGTCGCCTGGTGCCTCGCACGTCTTGACTCTAAAGCAGCATTTATCAATACACTGCAAAGAGAGATACAAAAGAGACAGTTATGGCTGGCTGCAATGCATGTTACAGTGCTCCTTTGTCAACCTTTGAAATCAGTTTTTTTCTCGCTAATTGTCTTAAACCACATATAAAGCCTGTCACACAATAAAAAAAAAAAAAATGCAATAATTTTATACCAGTAACAATAAATTACAAAACGCTCCAAAGCTGAAAGCCAGGTTAGCTATAAATTTATCCCTATTACCACAAAAAGCCAGTTTATAATCAAACATCCCAAAATATTCTCTTATGTACATCTATGGAATAATTAAACTTCTTGGCATTTGATGCGGGCGAACTGCTAATCAGACATTTGTATTATGATTAGACTGAGACTTTTTTTGTTTAGATGTAACCAAAACAAGAGCTACCAAATCTGGGTATCATCAGCTTTGAAATTAACACCTCAAATGTCCTGTAGCATTGATATTATCTACACACACTTTACTTCACATGAGGCGATCATTAAATCTTTAGACGCGACACATTTTAGCCTCTTAACAACAGAAATCTTTCTTCAGACTAGATCTGGATGGAGAACTTCTAATTTGTGGTGATTTTTAGATTCAGCACCAACAGGGTATTCAGTCCAAACCTCCTCCATTCGAACTTTGACATTAGAACAATAGAAGTTGGGCATTCATCGCCTCCCCTAGCAGGGAGCAACACAGAGCAGGACTTGCATGCAAAAGACTCAAAGATGCAAAACAAGGCAGAAGGCAGAGCAAAGAAATGAGAAGGTTGCCAGAAAATGGAAAATGAAAGCAAGAGAAGGAAATTAGGTATTTCTATTGCATCTTATAACAGGCAAACATTTATTCTTTATTCAGTCTTTAGTTTTTAGGCTATAATGATCTATACAAACAGAAATCTGAATTGGAGAAACAAAGCCGTCTCCGATTTTGTGAATGGGGCCGATTTTATGAAGTGCATTGCTTTTGTGAATGAGAGCTGCTGGCTGCACTTCGTGCTGCAAGCATGAATTTGTGTGCCCTAGTTAGGCTATGTTAAGACTCGGTGAAATCGGTTTAATCCAATTCTTCAGTGAGTGTTTCACGGTCGGTGGATCTACTTTGTACATAGACTAACAAAAAAAAAACAAAAAACAGATGATTTAGCCTATGATATATAGCGCAACAGATTGATCAACTAACCCTCTTCTCTTCTCCGATTATAGCAAAAGGGCTGTATATAATTTCGCTTATTCTGAACCTGGCAACCAGAATTATCTAAGAATAAAATGTTCAAAATTTAATTTGTCAGGCACATAAACCAATTTGATGATCTATTTTATTTGAAAGAATATTTAATTTGTTAACGTTGCTTTGCTCGGGTCATTCTCTTTCTCGGATTTACGAAAGCCTGGTTGAGAAACCTGTTGCGACATTGCTGGCACAGACACAAGCGCTTGTGATCGTCAAATCTAGACCATTATGAGCTCCAAGCCGGAACTATGCGTGTGCGAGTGCATGTAAGTGTGCACGTGTGCGTGTTTGTGTGCATGTAAATGTGTCTGTGTGTGTGTGTGTGTGTGTGTGTGTGTGCGCGCGCGCGCGCGTGTGTCCCTTCCTTGAATATGCGAATGGACTGAGTCATAAAAACCGGAGGCGGCCGCTCGGCATACTCAAATAGCCTGTTTATATAGGCACTGTAACCATGTATTCAACACCTTACTCGTATTATCGTCAGTAAAAAATGACAAAAGTATGAGCTTGATGAAGAAAACAGAACATTGTGTGCCACCAGACAGACAGCTGTGGGGTAGTTCTTTCTTTTTTTCCCCTAATCGGCGGCAGCTTGGTGCGTTAATATGGACGTTTTCTATGATTTAATGATAATGGAAAAAAACCCAACTAATAAAAGTTAAAACAAAAACAACAACAGCAAAAACACATGTTGTAATAATATTGAAAGGTATTCGTATAAAAAATAAAGAGAAAAATTAAAAAGGTAATAGCAAAAACACCTGACACAACCAACGTGTGCCAACCAGGCGATAGCTGCAGAGCAAGGAGGACGCACGAAACTGAGCCGCCCGAGACCAGACAAGCAGTCGTCACGGATGTTTGTACGGACTGAAATGTTGGTCTGATCCGCTGTCTTTTCTCATAGACCTATAACACCGTCTTTAAAAGACGTCTCGACCGGAATCACGACGCTTATTGACTTGAAAGTAGACTACGCGTCCGCTGGCTCTGAGAAGTAGCGTGTCCAACATAGGATCGTTTTCTCCTATCTGAGACGTAGACTTGCTTCTGATCCCAAATCGATGGTTAAATATTTACTTTAATAAGCGAACACGGCTTAAGGGAAACAGCTTGTTGCAAAATTCAGTATACAAGAGCGTTTTCGTGCCCGTGGTCCGGTGGATTGAGGGGGGGATTGTCAAGTGTTAGGCAGCATACTGGGACTGAACAGTATGCTACTGGTACGTGCAGTCGCACGCTCACGAGTTCGTAACGTTTAACGTGGAGAAAACACCAGCAGATATCACTTACTGTGGTTTCAGGACACAATTCTCATCTCTTCGTTTCGCACGACGTTTGCGCGCAGGCTATTAGTCCAGTCAAAGAGGGTAAGTAGCTCCACAGATGTTGAGTAAAGACAAGTCCAAACGTTACGGGAGTAATATGAACAAGGGAAGAGCGAAATGCAAGTTTGTCTCTTGCACTATTCTCCACTCGCTGGTGCATAAAAGGCAACTGCAGTTGAGGACGCAGAACTGTGGATATGATGTTGCAACCACCGAGGGGGAGGGAAGTGAGTTTTTATGAATGGGAGGGTAGAGGAAAGGAAGGGGACGGCACTGCGCAGATGCCTCAGTTTTTTTTTCTTTTTTTTGTGAATGGGAGGGAAGAGCGACTCAGGAGGGCTGAAATGCGGAGGTTACATTTTTATGAATGGGGAGGACTCCGAATAGCATTGCGCAGGCGCGATGCCCAGATTTTTATGAATGGGAAGAAATGGCGAATGAGGTGTGTGTGTGTGAGGAGGCGAGGAAACGAGGAGGTGGGGGCTTTTTTTTGGTCACAACGGCGATGTCAGGCCTGATTTAGATAAAAAGTCGTCTCAGGCTTTATTTTTTAATTACCATCTAAATTATTGGTGTAAACCCGTTGCCTCGTGTCATGGGAGATGTGACTGTAGCCTAGCAAATACACTAATGGAAATTTGAGTGGGCTAGGCTATGTACCGTCAGTTAATTAATTAGTTTATGATTTATTTAATACTGTGAAATTTCTAACAGTCAAAGAAGTCCACACCCCAGAAAATCCACCAATGCAAAATTGTAAGCGTAATACCAACCTGTTTATTAATGACACAACAGTGGACATTTGAAGGTTATTATTCGTTTCAATCCCTGCTTTGTCGACAAGGGTGTCAAAATGCCAGAGGTCACATAACTCAGCTGGATTAGGCTAAATAACAGCCGCTCCCCTTGTGTTGCTGTTGTGTCCGAAGCCATTTATTGCGAGCAAGGACGTGCCCTTCCTTCCTCTGCAACAATGTGAGGTATGACTACAGCTTCTATGGT
>JAPMNP010634980.1:0-12412 GCA_029874935.1 Atherina boyeri
ACACATTTTAAGCATGTGTGAGGGAGTGGAAGAAGCCTGCAATTGGCTTATATAAACCACACCCAAGAGAAAAGAAGATACTTAACTGCCAAAAAAACAAAACAAAAAAAAAAACAAGAAAAAAAAACAAAAAACAAACAAACAAAACAAAAAAACAGTTTGATCTGTGTCCAGAGAAAAAAATGTCTAGTCATTTACTAGAGATTTGACTATTTACTATTTGAGATTTGTTGCACAAATGTAAAGTGCTTAATATATAAAATGCATTATTATTATTATTATTATTATTATTATTATTATTAATAATAATAATAATAATAATAATAATAATAATAATAATAATAATAATAATAAATATCAAACATATTCAATGAGTTTATTGAATATATATGGCACAGATCTACAACATTTTTTGAGCAATACCTCCAATTGTTCATTGCGAATAGCATCTTTTCTCTTTTCCCCCTTATTTCATCTTTTTTACTCTATTTAGCATTGCATTCAAATTGATCACCTTTTCCCAAATAATATGCGTCTTTAAAACTGCTATATTTGTACTGTTGTCAAATAAAATTTTTAATGATTTGCAAAACAACATTTTTGGAAAATGGGTTGTAGTTAGTTCACTTGTTGTGCATTAGATGTACAAATGTAGCTGATGGAGAGGTGTAATTTAAAACTTGCACGATCTTAAAAAACTATGATAACATCAGATCTTAATTTGATGTTTCATAGTTGTGTAGAAGAGGAAAAAAAAGATGTTGCAGTAGCAACCATAAACAAATTCAGACACCTAAAGGCAAGGCATCCTCTCCATCAGCTACCACTGCACTTGTGTGTTTTCTTTTTTGTGTGTCAGTTGTATGCATTGAGAGCAGGGCAGGATAAAAACAGCATGCAGTATCCCATCTATGTTGGTAAGGTAAGTGCATGTTCTGAATCTTTTCTCAAACAGACGGCGATCGCACAAGACCGGGCAGTAAGTACATTTTGATATAGTGACTTTAAAAAGTGAGCTGTATTTCTTATCTGTTTCCCATCTTCAACATCTGATTCAAATGAGTGGGTCATTATTAGGCTTCTACACAGTTTGTTAAGGAGCTGATGAGTTAATCCATTTATTTGAATCAGGTGGAGCAGGGACATTTGTGTTGCGAGGATGCCCGGAGACCAGGATCAGGAAATCTAAAATATGTTTGTATGATGAAATAAAGTAATGTGAGAAGAAAAAGATCATTCTTGTGTAATAAAGGTTCAACTCAGTGTTTTTGGAGGGAAATGAAAACAAAACATAAGTGCAGAATTTGGAATTCTTTAGTTATTTTTTAGATTACTATCCATCACATCAATAGGAAGTCACCATATAGACATGAAATTTAATCCAAACTGCCATAAAGGGAAGGTTTGCTAATTACTATCCAAAACTTTGATACAGAAAATTGAAAACAAAAAAAAAGAAAGCAAATGCTCTGAAATAAAAGAAAAGGGATGCTCTTGACTGAATATAATGTATAATATATTTAGTATATATATATATATATAATATACTAAATATATAATATTTGCATGTTCATGTACAGCGTTGTTTGACATATATTAAGCAGCATGACATGCTCAATATATGCAAAGAAGCTTGTATGGGAAGGTCAGACTGGTGAATGTGAAATGATATCTTCTGTAGCAGCATCTTTATGTGCAGCAAAGCTGTCCATCAGTTTAAAGTCTTACCCAAAGAAAACTTCAGTCCCACACGGTTTCGTATCTCTGATTTTCATTGTGTAGGTCATCACCGAGGGAGACGGGAGGGTCCATGTGGAATCCACCAAGGGCCACTGTATCTTTACCATCGAGGGGACAGAGAGACAGGACGAGGGGGTTTACTCTGTTGTGGTGCGAAACCCCGCTGGGGAAGACACTGCTGATATAAACGTGAAAGTTGTGGGTAAGACAGCGCTCATCTCTCCTTTGATGACATAAAGTCTTTTTGGGGGGGTCTAAATTACAACTGTCTCCCCCTACTTCCCCTTAGACGTTCCTGATCCTCCGCAAGCACCGAAAGTCCTCAGTGTGGGTGAAGATTCCTGCATTGTTCAATGGGAGCCCCCTAAGTTTGATGGTGGACAACCGATCATAGGTACAAGTGAAAAATGAAAGAAAGGAATTAAGTTGGCATATTGTTAAAGGTTGGATGTGGTATATGAACATGATAGCGACATCTATTGTGTCTAGGTTGCAGTTACAATCCAAAAATCATTTCAGCCGTTAGGTCGCCAGGTTCACTGCCATATGCGAAGTGAGCCGGCACCGTGTTCAGCGACAAATGTATTGTAGAGGAGTTTAACTGACAGCTAACATTAGCAAAGTTAGCAAGCAAGTTAGCTTACCGATCCAGGAGGAAAAAGCTGTTTCCGCGTGTGTTTTGATGCCGTGGAAGTTTTCTATGTGGGTCCATCTAGTGTAGCTTCACTTAAATTTGCTCTAGTTTCTGCTACTCTAGTTACTTCTCTCCTGACGGATAACAATATCTCCGGGGCTCTGAAGCAGCTGCTTGACTTGCCGACTGCAGCATTTTTCCCAGTGTCAGCCGAGCTGTGCCGAACATATTGTTGGAACATAGAGACTGTATTCGGCAACCCAAAATGGCGGCCGCTATTGGCTGGTAGATGTAAACATAACAGCCTTGTAGTGCCCATTAAAATTTATATTACACTATATTTTAATTCAAATATGATTTTTACGGGAAATGCTGTACTTTCCTTCTGCACCCCTCTAAATGCCCCGTGGAGGTACTATTTTGAAAAAAATATAGCTTTTTATTGAATTGTTCCATATTCAACTTTTAACAAAATTTGTAAATGGCTTCATTTTCTTTGTGATGTGCTGCTCTTTGAATTCCCAGGTTATGTGCTGGAGAGAAAGAAGCTTAAGAGCTACAGGTGGATGAGACTGAATTTTGACCCTTTCACTGGAACAACCTACGAGGCCAAGCGCATGATTGAGGGTGTGCAGTATGAGATGCGGGTCTATGCTGTCAATGGCATCGGCATGTCTCGTCACAGTCCAGCCTCGCAGCCATTCGTTCCAGTTGGTGAGTCTCTACCGATAAGCTCATATCCAACATACTGAACTGTGGTCACACTGCACTCCAACAGTCTGGGGTCACCTCTCAATTCTTTATATATTGCCAGGCAAACAAGCCTTTAGCTTCAAAGAGAGAGTAAACCTGTTGCAGATATTCAAAGTTCACCTTTCTGCTTCTTCTGTACATATTGACAACCAAACTTTTAAATTAGGATTCATCACTCCACAAAGCCTGTTTTCACTTGAATTATTTTCAGTGTCAGAGCTGCTGTGGCAGACAGTGATGAAGTTGATGTCTGGCTGTTGATGTCTCTGGAGTCGGGTCACGCCTGGTTTAGTCAGCATAAGGTTTCACTCAGGTCATGAGGCCTGTTTGAATTGTGGTCATGACAGGACGGGGTCATGTTTGCTCTGTGTTTGTCATAATCCAAGCCTGTGGCTTTCAAATAGTACAAAAATATAATCTGGACATGCATGGGTGTCATCAATCATAAGGGTGTGAGTGTGTGTGTGTTGGCGTAAGTGTGTTACATGATCACGTGGATCAGACAGCGGAATTAGCACTGTGAAGTGCAAACACTGTGCGCTAATTGATGAGAAAATCCAAAAACCATTAAGTGTTAATTTGTTAAAGGCTCAAAATCTGGTAGAGGAGAGTTGGTGAGTTAAGCATGCCACTCCTGTAAATGTGATACATGATGGACAGGGAGACAATGTCAGGATTGAAATTCATACAGCAGATCCAAGTGTGTGTTTTTTTTATTTCAGGTATTTGTATTTGATTCAATTAGAGTTTCCTGATTTAAAGAACAAGGTTAAATTTTCTTAAATATTTTGATTGGGCTCGGGATATCTGTGAGATAATGAGCTTTTTAATCCAGAATTAATACAAGATGCGCTGCTCATTTTAGAAAATCCACCTTTAGACTTGCTAAATTGCTATATCTAATGCCTGACTTACAAGCAAATCTCTCTGTCTTTATGTTATATTGATGGTTATCAAAGGGCAATGTAGCCCAGTAAATTTCTTTAAAAAAAGGAAAGTTGGTACAGATAAACTCCTCTGTATTTCCAGAGATGGACACGGATTGTGAGAGGATTCTTCTAGGCCTCTGCACTATTTGTGCTTTTTTTGCACATAAAATGAGATTTTTCAGCAATAAGGCATTGATTTCTGACTTTCTGCTGATGTTGTAAGTTTCTCTATTTTTAGGGCAGGCCATAATCATTAACCTTAACTAAACAGGAAGTGAACACAGCCATGCGTAATTCCAAACTTCCCAGCCTTCAAATGTGGACTTTTCTACCTGATCGTATCTAGAGTTACAGTTTGTGAATGAGGATGAGAGCATAGATTAGATCGTAATCCTATTTGCATTTATCTTCTTCTTCCAGTAAATAAAAAGCAGGTTAACCGGTCCACAACATCATGAATCAATGGGTGACAGTTTCTTGGACAGCTTTGATACTGTGACTCATCTCAATCATGCAGCCATGAGTAAATGTGAAAGTATATTCACATTAACATAAACATAGTTTTTTTTTAAAGCAGTGTTATTCTGACATTTGTCAACTATTGTTGGCATATAACAGTTTTAGAAAAAGTCAAAAACTCGATAACTTTGTTTTACTAACAGTAAAAAATCGTTTAATAAAGATGTAATAAATGTAAGATTTTCCCATTTTACTGGCAAAATTTTTATTTTTATGAGCATTATGCATACAATCTTTAACTTTGTGAACTGGATTTAACATCTGGTACCTCTATAAGCATGTGTTAGTGAATATAAGGAGAAAATAAAAATAATTATTTGGTTCGGGGATGAGGGTTTCACTGACACCCAGTAGGACCAGCCCTGCCCCAGTGTATAATAACCTGAGCAAGACCTTTATCCAGCAGACTAACTCCCTTCTCTGACTTTGTCAGGCAGTACCCAGGAAACAGGAGTGTAAGAGGACCCCTCCTCATACACACACTCTCACTTCCCCACCTCACCAATGTTTGTGTTTCGTTAGCAGTAAAAATTGAGGAGGCAATAACCACGCAGCACTGGGAGTGACGACATGGCTAGCCCCACCTACCAGCCCCATCCACTAGCACACAGCACGCCCCCAAAACCTATGTTTGAGTAGTGTCTGTGTTTCCTGCGTGTCGGTGACAATGTACAATTAAAACTGAGGAGCAAGCCGTCACAGTGTACACCAAAAGAAGCCACTTAGATGGCCCCCTTTGCCACACTCCATAGAACGTGTAAGCTCCCAAAAGTTACGTACGTAGGCATGTGAAAGAGCTGTTACAACTGGTGTTACAATAGAAATAAAACGAAGGCATCTGCAGACAGAAACATCTAAAATAAAACCACATAACAAGCATGATACCAAATAGTTATTGTTCCATAATGTCATTGAACACAACATTTTTTGCCCTGATGACAATGAAATCAGTGTTTTGTTTTTTTTGGTTTAAAAAAAAAAGAAGAAAAAAAAGAGTGGTTTGGTTACTATTTGTCTCAGTGTTTCCTACTGGCCTGCATGTTTTCAGTGTGTTCCTACCTGATTTAAGCTCTTTGCAGCCTGTTAACGAGCCATTCATTGCATTCAGGTGTGTTGAAGTAGAGTTACCTCTAATACATGCAGGGCAGTGGGTCCTGAGGACCTGGACTGAGAAAACGGCCTCAATGGAAAAATGCTATTGTGTCATCTTTTTCCATTTTCAACCTGTTTCCCACTTAGTTATAGTAGAATGGTTTTATTCATGCCTTTTAGAGTACAGGCTGCATATTGATCAAATGACATAACTGTCTGCAGTGTTGATCAGCAGCTAACCTATACCCATATGTTAATTAGCCGTGGGCAGATTATGTAACATCGAGTAATGCGATTCTGCCTAATGTGAAGTAGCAAAGATCTGAAGTTACCTTCACTGATCCAACACTGATCTCACTTCACCTCACTAATAAGCCAGGTGATGATGCCCCATTATCATTCTGTACCATCTTTACCAGTAATTTAAAAGAAACTCTACAAAATCATGTCCTGTAACATCTAAATGTTCTGATATTTGGCAACTGAATAAGTGAATATAAAAAAGAGGGATAAAAGAGATCCAGAAAAACAGACTGAACACTTTTTATTTTATTTTATTCAGTATGAATGACAAACAGAAACATGTGCATTTTCTAAGTCCAGAGGAAAGCTCACAGTTACCTCTGTCCTCTATGACTGTAGCTTGTAGTTCAGGGGATCAGGTATAAATTGAATCTCATTTAGTGTCAGACTTTTTAACTACCGTGTTATTCTCCGCTTGATTTAAGAGGTAGCATCATTGTGTCCAGATGGCCTATCGCCGGTAAGACAGCTGATTAGGAAACTATCCGTGGCATCCATCTCTATAAATAATGGGCTGGAAGCATTGAACTCCGCTTTGACCGACGGCTGAACATAGAAGTGTTCATTGCTTCTGTGGAGGCTGCTGCATTGTTGTTACTAAAGAAACGACAGCAGGAAGAGAGCAAGAGACAGTGAGTGTGTGAGAGACAATGAGAGGATGAGAGCATAGGTTAGAGGATCTCAGACACACACACATCTACCAGCTTCAATCAGCAGCAGGACACAATGACGAAACCCAAGCTCCCAAAGACAGCGGAGAAGAAACCAGCAGAAGAAAACAAACCAGTAGAAGAAGAATCTGCTCCAGTGGAAGCACCAGTAGAAGAAGAAACGGCTCCAGTGGAGGCACCTGCAGAGCCTGAAGTCAAGAGTGAACCATCAGCAGAGCCCCTTGCAGAGGCAGCCCCCAGTGGAGAGGAGGGAGCTCCAGCTGAAAATGAGGCTCCAGCAGCAGAGAGTGCACCCCCTCCTGCAGGGGAGGAAGCTGCACCCCCGGCAGAAGAGACCCCCGCGGAGCCTGTCGTTGAGCCAGAGCCCCAACCTGTTATCAGTAGGCATCTTTATCTTTAGACGTTTATATGTAACAACTCACCTTTCAGTATCGTACTTGCGTTAAAGTCTCTCACTCCTTCATCTTTATCTTGTTTTTAAGGAAATCCCTGCTCTGCACTCTGCATCCTTAGTCCAGAGTACTCTGAGCTACTTGCAAACCGGTATTTGCTGCAGGGAGCTTCTTCATCTTTAGAAAACCTTGACCTTTGACAGGCGCTCCTAGCATTTGCCCACACGTTATACTTAGCCTGTGTCTTCTGACGGGGCGCGCGGCCTTCGTGACGGCGAGGCAACAACTCAAATTTGGCACATTTCTGTCTCTCGACAGGTTGTCAGCAAATAGTTGAAACCTCAAAAAGCATAAATCTGCTTGACTAAATATTACCTCACAGGAACACTGAGATCTTTATTTCCATCTAGAGTATTCCTCACTTGCACACTGCAGCACACCCTCTTGGTGGTGTTAAGAGTGTGCACCGTACTTGAGCGAGAAAAAAACCTCTGACGGTAGACCTGGTCTTTGCATTTGCCAGCAAATGATCATAGATCCATTATCAGGAGCTGCGCTGTATTTTGGAATTGTGTTGGTTGTAAAAAAGACCAAAGCTTTCATTATGTGTCAGTCTATTACACATACTGTACCATTTCACTTCTACATTGTGGCCTTTATTTTCCATAAGAGAAGCTGCACAAATCAATTTATAACAACCGACTTTGATGAGAATTAATCAGTGCAAGATGGTCCGTTTGAGTGGCTTTTTAAACTAAAGTATTTAGTTATTTTAAGGGTTGGTGCTCTCTACAACTGTTTTCTTGACAATTAGAATTTCTCTGAATCATTTACCAGAAAACCAAGCTGCTTTGGGCTCTGCTGTTGAAATGTGTTGTAACGCTGGTTTGCTTTTGGCAACCCTGCACTGAGAGCATTGCGTGGGATGTAACCAATGAACCAAAGTCTTAATGCGCATTGGAGTCATGTCATTTTATCCCCATGGGACACAAAGCACAGCAAGCACTTAGACTTCAGCCCAGCAATGAACTAAGAGTCAGGCAGACAGCTCATGTTTCACTCCATGAAAAAAATGCTGCACAGTCTTAAAGAGTAATAGACAGTTGGTTACCTGATGTTTAAGTTCCACCTTAACCCTATAAAGCCAAACGTATCGTATTTGATACTTACAGTTTCTGAAATATTTTGCATATACAACCTTTTGCATCACTTTATGTTAAAAACTTTGTTCAAAACCCTGCTGTACACAATCTAATATATGATAGCAGGAGGTAGAAGACTACACAACAAAAAAATTTACATGTCACACGATTATCAATGGTGAATACTGAAGAAGAATTTTTGAAGAATTTTTCTCCCCATTATTTCTTGGGTTGGGTTTTAAAGGGTTAAAACAGCCTGATAATAAAAGTACCAAAATGCCCAAAAACTGAATATAAGAGATTGATTTTGTGCTTGCCACTGTATGAAAACATAATGGTACTGGTTGAACTTTCTGAAACTGAGGAGCACTTTGCACCAAAAAAAAAAAGAATGAATACTGATAAACATTCAAATTCCATCCCACTGGATTAAGCCAAGCTGTTTCCGGACTATTAGTTTTGTCAGAACTAATTTCCAATGCAGCTTTTTTAATTTTTTTACAAGAATTTCTTTGCTTTAATCAGTGTCCCTGGTTATTTAAATATTTCTTACTTTAGTTTTGACCCTGCTTCTGGTACTTCAAGCACTTTAAAAATATCTCACAATGAGTTGCCATGCCGATGGGAAAGTAGTTTGCAAGCTAGAAAAGCTGACTGAGCCCAAGTAATACATGGGATAAAACTTTAAATCCTGACATGTAAAACAGGGGATGTCTTGGATGCAGGGCAGGAGCAAAGTGGAGAGCATGAGGGATGAAATTTAAACAATTTCTCCCATCATCTGTCATGACCCATTTATCACTGGCATATAATACACAAGCTTGAAGTGCAGTTGACGACATGGTAAAAATTATTCAGAACTTGTTCAGCACTTCTCAATATATTCAGCAGTATTATGTTTCACCAACACACGGCTGTGTTAACGTGAACTTCAAAGCCTTTCTGTCCGACTTTATGCCTGCTGAAAAGGGTGTAGTGTAGTGTGCTTGATGCAGCTTATGCCATGATGGAGCATCTGCACCTTGAATTTTGAACTGTTGGTTGTGAGTTTCCATCCGTGTCTGATGTTGTCATGTCTTGTCTACTGAGACTTCATTTATGGTTGGTACCTGTATATGTTTTGAACCATGCTGCTTTTGGTGCTACATGAAACTTAACGTAACAACAAACACTCATATGGATTTGTTGTCATATCTGAAAATGTTTCATGTGTTTGTCAAATTGTTCATTTATATATTTGATCGTCCCTCCCCAATAATTGAATACATCACGGGGTAATGTGAATTATTGGCCCTGATGCATATCTTCATATGTATGTACTTGAGGACAAAGATTTTAATCTTTGAAGACTGCACTGCAAAAAGCAAAAAAAAACAAAACAAAACCAAACAAAAATATGAAAATTCCTTATGCATTTTTCCCTCAGTCTTTGGGGCAATAATATTGAAACTTATTTTTGAAAAATTAACTGTTTAGGTCTCATTTATTTTCAAAAGTTTAAAAGTATAGTATGGTAATGACAAATTAAATATACTCCAAATTTGCCTTAGCTCTACATACCTAAACAGGTAGATATAGAGATGACTCAGTCAGGTTGACTTGAACACATTTACTTCTCTTTTATTTCTAATAAAATTTTCTTTACCTAACTATTTGAGCAAGACCTTAACATGTTAGAAAGTTAAATTGTCTTTTCACATATCTCACTCTGGTAGCAGATTGAATTAAATGAATCCACATTCTTCTTTTTATGGTGGCTGATAACGTTGCTGCATAAATCTTCAAGTGATATCTATAATGTGTCCACTACTGTAAAAGTTACTTTGTGGTGTAAGGCAAAAACAGATCAGTTTGCTTTTGCAAACCTTTGAGGACATCTTTGTTAAATTGATTATTCATAAATTCCCGTTAAGCTCATCCAATTAATGAGCTATTCACTCTGAATTTATTGCATCAATATTTTAACTGACTAAAAGGTCAATTTATCTGCCCTCTGCCTCGCTTTCAGCCCCTACAAGTGAGCCCATTGGACTGTGCGTGGATGATATCGACGACACCTCCATCACGCTGAAGTGGCGGGCTCCAGATCGGATCGGTGCCGCCGTGCTTGAGGGTTATGGGGTTGAGTACTGCAAGGAGGGCAGTAAGTGCTGGAGCCAGACGCCTGCATGCTTTTGATAAGGAAGGCTTATTATAGTACATGTAATTAAAGTAAGTTAATTACAGTGAGGCAACTCATCTGATCTCTTCAAATGTATACACAGCTTGCACAGGACATCATTATTATCAAAAGCTATGAAAAGATAACTGATTTCACATCGGCCTATGTCTCTGTTTCTCTAATTCACAATGCAAACAAATTGCAGACTTAACTTTGGTTCTAGTATAATAAACAAATTGTGTTGTTATAATTTTTTTTGCATGCTCTGGTGGCAGCTGATGAATGGATCCCAGCAATGGAGGGTCTGACTGACAGGACGTCGGCCACAATCAAAAATCTCACCACCGGAGAAAAACTGCAGTTTCGTGTGCGAGCCTACAACATGGCAGGACCCAGTGCTCCTGCCACTCTGGCTCAGCCTGTCACCATCAGGGAGATCATGCGTAAGTCTTCAGACAATTTCCTGCTCCTTCAGTTTCTTATCTCGGATTTTAACAGAAATTCAGCTCATAATATACCAGCGTTTTGGTGAGATTGAAGAAATCACAGTCACAGCCTTGTTAGAGTTTATTTTTGTTTAAAAGGGCTTTTAGGGGAAAAAAAAAAGAAAAAAAAGGTAGAGTTTTTTCACGTAACTGTTTCGTTCTCCTGCTGATCTTTCATGGCCGTATCCTCTTGATCTTTCACAGAACGTCCTAAAATTTGGCTTCCCAGAAATCTCCGCCAGATTCTCATGAAGAAAGTCGGAGACACCGTTAACATTGTGATTCCATTCCAGGTGTTGTACAATTATATTCAAACCACCGAGTGCATAACACCAAACTGTTATTATTTGGTTTCTACAATTCCAATTATTCCTCTTCAGACAAATATAATGTTGTATTCCTATGATGTAGATGCTCAAAAAATGTTTTGATTCAGATTTATTGGCAGGGATGCTGTAAAGGTTTAACTTCACAGCCTCTGAAACCGAGCAGCACATCTTTTCTTCCTTGTAAACTTACAGTTGACCCGATATGACAAAGAGATTGTCTAAAAAAGAAACACAGTTCACATTTCACACTTCTTAAAACAAAAAGTGGATGCACCAAAAATTTGAATCAAATCTGGCCACAAACATAGGTGTTATTCCTAACAAGATGAACCAAGGGCCTGCATAATAAGAAAGTACAAAGATTTATTTGAAGACTATCTTTTATTTTTTCCAAACCAATTCCAGTGGAGCTGGATAATAAGGAAATAGAATTGGAAATGAGCATGTCCATTCCCCTCTAGAGTAATGAATGAAACGTTAAACCACAAGAGAACTGGAACATTTCCTTGAAAAACTACCAATGAAGGAGAGCAACTTTTTTTCTATATGAGTTATGCCATTCGTAATTTGACATATTATATTTTGAGCTATGTCTTGGTTTGCAGGGAAAGCCAAGGCCAAAGGTGATTTGGAGCAAAGACGGGGAGCCCTTGGACCCCTCGTTTGCTAGCGTGAGGAACAGTGAAGTAGACACAATCCTCTTCATCCGTAAGACAGAGCGAAAGCACTCGGGGCAGTATGACCTCCGGGTGCAGATTGAGAACGTGGAAGATACATCAAAAATCATTCTGCAGATTGTTGGTATGCACGGCTGAATACATACAGCTCATTGTGAGCAGGCATGGAAATAAATACATTCTTGGACGTAAACAGATGCCATTAATCTTTTAAAAATATTTCTCCCCTGTAGATCTCCCAGGACCTCCTGAGGCTCTGAAGATTGTGGAAACCTGGGGTTTTAATGTGGCACTTGAATGGAAGCCACCCAAGGACAACGGTAACTGTGAAATTGCTGGTTACACCATTCAGAAAGCTGACAAGAAGACCATGGTGAGACTCAGATTCCATTGTAGTGCATATAAATGAAACTTAACTTATTTGCATCAGTTAGACAAAACTTTGTGACCATATAACACCAGGGAGAAGGCTTTAAAGAAAATATCAACCAACTCTTAATGTTTCAAAGTTAACTTAAAGGGATAGTTCAGGATTTTTGACATAGGGCCTCATTTCCTAGTTATCCAGAGTGTTGTTGATGTCTG
>JAPMNP010635025.1:0-12209 GCA_029874935.1 Atherina boyeri
GCATTTAAAATAAACTTCACTTTCTACCAACACTCTAAGTCTGCGTTTGAGTTCCTGGTCCCGGAGATCCTGACAAATACAATATATGTTTTTGCTGTGCAGAAGCAGATTTTAAAGTTTCTTCTTTTTGCCTGTGTCCTATAACCATCATCAAGAGCAGAAAGTTATCAGGAAACCTTGACAGGGCTGATCAGTCATTATACACATCTCAGATTTATTTGTTCTTTAACCCTAGTAAAATTATCCAGTAAAAAGGGCAGCACTGGTTTAAACTGATAAAAACAGAGTCAGACACTATCACCTTCCTGTGGGAAGGTACAAACAACATAGTATTTGAATTGCTTTATTTGTCAGTAAAATACGTGGTTGATCTAATATTATTGGTATTTCTTTTTCTTTCTTTCAATCTTATGAGCTGAGCAAAAACTATGTTCAGTCAAACATATACAGCTCTCCAAACAGATACGATCTATGACACTGAGCATACTGGAGTGTTTAGGCAGCTACAAGAAGCACTTTACTGCAGTTTTATGAGTTACCATACTGTACAAGTATTACAATTAATTTACAAATATACATATAAAGTGCAAAACTATTGTCACTCTAAACATGCATGAACATTTTTTAACCCATGTTACGATTTGGTCTGTATCATGAAAACAACAGGATTTAGATTTGAAGTATTGTATATTGCATGCGTTACTCATTTTTTTCAACCTGGAAAATATGTAATACAACAAATGTTTGTACAGTAGCTTTTAGTGACAATAAAAGCTAACCATCTAAGCCTGAATCCTTATATATCTCTGATCATGATGTGATTGGTAGAACTAAAGTATTACATCCACAATTCTTGTTAGAAGGCTTCAGTCTTCTCCTCTTCTTCTGCATGTGAAGATTTTCTGAAACAGAAAGTGATATAAAAAAAAGATAGCTCAATAGAAAAATGATGAGGGTAGATGCTCTTCATAAACGTACAGGCAACTACAGTACAACACAATATATGTTTAAATGGAAACTACTGATACATTGTAATCCTTCTGGTGAATAACCTAAAGAAAATATATTGTACTGTACCTTTTCTGTTTTCTGTGGTGGAGCACAAGGGTTGCTATGATTGCAGCCAGAAGCAACGCTCCAATTACTGAACCAGCCACAATTCCAGGGAGGTTACCTAAAATTTGAAGATATACATTATTTAACAAGAGGAACCCAATAGAGTCTAAGTCAAAACAAATGTGTTAGATATGTATTTACAGATCCACTGAAGAAGAAATGAAATGACCAGGATTAACCACAGTCAAATGTTGTGATTATTTCAAATTCATCTTAAAGCACCAAAACCTTCCACCCCCAAGTCTTAAAACTCTACAGACTCCTGCCCAAAACATGCCCATGCTCACTGGCTCTAAAGATGGCAGCGCATTGGCAAGTACACTACTTGTTTCCAGATGGGAAAATGTCTACAATTGATCAGTGTGTTTTCAGAACACAAAGACCAGAGCAGCTTCAGACCCTCACTTCAGATGCATCAGTAGGTCAAATGTTTCTTATGTCAATATAAATTGTGTAGATTTGTATTATCATGAATTTGTATGAATCTTTGTTGAGCCTTTATTTTTCTATATATTGAAGAAAAATGGGATCCATTTTGATAGAGTATAAATTAGAACCTTCATATCAAATCTTTCATGTAATGCTTCCCAGGACTCTAGGAGATTCTTCGTCATCATTAATGTCTGATATGCTGTTAATTTACACTTTCTTCCAACTGTACTAAATTAGAAGAACAAAAAAGAAGAAAAAAACTAAACATCACATTCATGATACAATAAGGTCTGGGACCTTTGAATGCAAAAAGAATACATAAATAAAGTATTTCTGTGAACAAAAAAAGCATAAAAGTATAGACATTTTTCTGTTTCTGCAGTTTCAAGTTTAGAACTCACAGCTCTCAAATACTTTAATGGGTTCTTAACATCCTCTGCCAGTCTGTATTTGTTCTGCATGTGTTTCAAAATCTTTCTTTTTTGCATTCAGTTGTTTCCCTCTTTTCTGTGAGGTTTGTTTGTCACAACTAAAATAAATGGCAGCATGTTTCCTCAATAAGTGAACTGGATGCTGGAAAAATGCACAACATGAATGCCCACTCATGTGGACAGGAAGAAATATATTGAAAACCAAACTCATAGGCCTATCTTACAGGGGAGGGAGAAAAACTAAAATATATTGCAATACTTTTCAGAAGTGAAAGCATATTCTAATAGAAAAGATTTATGCACCAGTAAAGAAGGTTGCTCTGTGAAAGAAATAATGCTCAGGAGGTTTGAATAAACATAAATGTTTCTTTTTGTTCTATTTCTAATCCAATTTTGAGAATTTTTCTGATTTTAGGAAATCTAGAGAGCAGATTTGATTTATAGATACTCCTAAATCAGTTGTTTTTAAGTAATCATTTTCAATGGAAACTTACATGTTCATATGAAATGTAACTGCAATGAAATTTCAAACATTTGAGATGATTTGATGGATCAAAAGAAGCACATGCACACACACACACACACACACACACACACACACGCCACCAATGATTGATTGGTTAGGATCAAACATCTGTTTATTGATTTTATTTTATTTTTTCTTCATACTGAGAACAAAGCAGTTTGTATCTTCTCCCGACCACTGGCCATCTCTCTGGCAGATTCTCACTTCCGATCCTTTGAGCTTGTAGCCCTCATCACAGGAGAGCCGCACCTTGGCTCCTTCTAAGTAGGTGGTCCCGTGTTTTTTCCCATTAGTTGGTGGTGGAAGCCATCCACAGGATATCACTGCACAGTATAACAATGACCAATGTGATGCCAAGTTCTACATGATAATCATTGGGCATTTATAAAGGCCCTTTGTAACTTTTTACCAGGTTTTAGATCATCCACAAGAGAAATGTGACTCTGGAATGACACTCTGGTTGCATTTCCCATTCTTGGGCTTCGACCTACAAGGACATCATACCTGTAGGACAGAGGTAAAGACGATCAAAACTAGCCAAGATAAGACATTATTACTTTGTCCCTATATAACTGTGACCTTCTGGTGAAAAATAACAAACCAAAATCCACAAGTATGCATTTTGCTTATAAAAGGAGCGTCTTTAATTGGTTAGAATAAAATGCAAGACTGCAAACAACTTCAGCCTTTTCACACAACATAAAATTGTAGAAATATCAGGGGAAAAATATAGTGCATAAAGGCAAAGGAGGTTAACCACTGCTTCATGCACAAAATTACTTTCAAGCCCACAGGGGACATTGCAAATATAGGCACATTGGTTTCTAGATCACCATTGAAAACCATTTTTACTGAAAAAATTCCTCAGCCACATCAACAAATGTGACAGTTTCATGCATTTGAATAAAAAAAAAAAAGAAATAATAGATACTGTATATCAAAGTGTTTGTTGCATTTCAGAAAACCTCTCCAATTTTCTGGATATTGAGTCTCAATTGTTCTTACATACCTGCAGAACTGAGCTCCATCTCCAGAACATATCTGAGCTGCCTGATTGGTCAGTGGATCATCTGGACTCTCGGGGACAGAAAACACTGGAAGGAAACTGTCGTCGTGTCTGGGGGCGTAGTAATATGTATCCAGAAGATACTCTGAATCATATGTGAACAAGGCAGACAAGTTGTGTATAGCCCCTGTAAGAGAAAATAATGATCAATTCACCACTTAAAATTACACAAAATATTTTTTTAAAAGAAGCTTTACATGTAAAAATTTAAAATATGAAAATGAAAAAAATTAAATAAAAAAAGCAGAATTTGACCCCTTCCTAGATTTATAAAATTTCACTCATTTCTATTTTCAGTGAATGTTCAGAGTAAAGTCATCTTTAACATCAGTTTTACAACTTCTGGTAGTTTAATCATTAACTCCACAACCATTTCAGACAGTAAAGTAATAGCTGAACTCATTTCTTACAGCTCGCTCCAAAGCTGAAGAGCTCCTCTGGATTGCTATAATTCTGCACAAGATGCCCATTGTTGGAGACGAGGTCATCTTGTGGGTCACCATTCATCTTTCCAAACAGTCCAAGAGCGGAGTCTTTAAACTCCTCTGGCAGTAGGACAGTGGTTGCCATGGTTTCTTCTTTCAGTCGCACTTCCACCCCAGCTCCAGACGGGAACATCACAGTCACATTTGTAGAGGAAGGAGAAAACACAAACACACCTGAAAGAAATTTTGTTGTCTTAGGCAAAGCTGGAATACTTTTTGGGGGTGAAAAAAATGTATCTTTTTCTTGCAAAAAAAATTGAGAATACATGTAAAAGTGCATATAAAAGTAAAGAAATGAGTCCTAATGAAAAAAAATAACCAAAAGATTTGATGTGCATATTTAGCAAAATTGACAATTATTTAAGATCAATATTAATGCAAAGGCCCACATGTAAGCTTACTGTCTAATAAAATGAGCATAGGAAATACTTTTTATATTGCATCATCAAAAGTTGTAAAACATCTGGCATCATCCAAGGACTGAATATGAATCTCACCTTGCAAGTCCATCCAGGTCTGCTCAGCAAAGCAAAGGGTTTTTTGATTATGCAGCACTTCAAGCCCTCTGTGTCCGCTGATCAGACGCACCTCAATAATGTCAGAGGACTCTTCCATCATGGCTACAGCTGTCAACTTAGTTGCTTTAATTGCAGTTCCTAGAAGTGAGAGAATCACATGAGAGGAACTGTTTTTCTTCCTTTGTGATTATGAATTATTATTGTTGAATACTGTCTATCTTTAAAACTCAGGATCTCACCATTCACTAGGTCTGTTCTGCCTTGAACTGTCAGCTTCTTCTCTGCTGAGGTCACCAGAGTGTATTCTCCTTTGCCATTGAAGGTGTAGCTTACACCATCAAATGTAATGAAGTGAGGATCTCCGAACACTACAGCTGATATTACACAAAAATGGAAGACTTCATACAAAGCAGTCTCAAACTTATACAATAAAGATGTGGAACAAAGAAGTTACCTGAGTTTGGCGACTTGTACCGCCTACAGTCACTGGAAGGCCGATGTTTGAAGTAGTAGTGGCAGTTATCAGACCAGAGGCAACAGTAATAGAAGCTAAGGACATCATAGACCCAGTGGGACTGTCCAGGAATACGAGGTGGTTTCCTGTATGGAGGTGAGCCCCAGTCGTGTGCTCGATCTGGAGTACTACCACCGATGGAGTCTGCTGTCAGGACCTGAGCGCCGGTGCTGTCATAACAACACTGTTGTCCTGCAGCATACTTAGGACTGGGGATACAGTAATAATCCCATAAGTCATTGGTTAGAAGGTTGAACTGTGGTGCTGCTGAAGACATAACAGTACACCAGCTTGCATTTATACTTCAGGAACTTTCCACAGATATGGAGTGCTCCATTTTTTTACCTACAATATTTTCACTGCCAGGACCAATGACTGCAAAGCAGCCAACCTGGGAGATATTTGGGGGTTACTGAGGACAAGGAGGTCTCGGGATCATAGCTCAGACCATTATTTGTGTAACCTAGTCCTGAATTAATTCTCTTTTTTTTCAATCTAAGCAAACAATACATGTTCTGCAAATAATAGAATTCAGCAAAGATGTATTTCCATAATCAAGGAAGAATACTTAGCCAGCTGATTGTGAGATATGTAGCTTGATGTCATAGTTGGTCTGTTCAAGGCAAATGAATTATAGAAGACTTATTGATAATATTGCAGTATTTTGGTCAGGGTGAACCTTTGCTTGTCTTATACTGAAAAACTGTTTAACAGTCAATCTCTACAAATCAGCCCCATGTTTTTTAACATGTCTACCATATATCATGTTTCCATGAATTTGCTTTAATCAATCTTTAAACTGGTGGTGTTGGTCAGAAGTGGACATTCTGTCACAGTAGTTACACATAAAAGCCACAAAAGCAATAAAATACCATAATAGGAATAACAATATCCTTTTGGAATTCAATTCTCAAACAGTTCAAATTAAGTAATTCATATTGCTGCTGTAAATACGTTCTGCAAATTTACAGTGCTGTCATCCAATAGTGAAGCAACAAATAAAAGTCAAGGACTCACCTGGCTTGTATTGCCCTTACACAATGAACGCTCCCAGGATGATAGGTGCACACACTCCCTTTCTCTATATCACAGCCATAATCAGTCTGAGGAATGTGGGAGAGATGCATTGTTCGTGACCAGACAGCAAAGTGTGCATTTCACAGTGCAGTTAACGTTGTACCAGTTGTACCAGCTCTAAAGATCAAGCCGAGATATACTGTAAGTGTCTGAGATAACACTTTTGGGATTCTTATTGTGTTAGTCTTGCAATGTGAGCAAGTTTTCTTCTTCTTTTTTTTTTAAAGGGGGGGTGTATTATGTCATTTTCAGGCACATAGTTCCCTTTTATTGCATTTTCTAATAACTGTTAACCTTCAGTTGTTTTGAAAATACTCTCCATAAAAGATAACTTTAAAACAAATGTGACTTGTCATCATGTCTGTATATGACGCCTTGAAAATTTGCCTCTGTCTCTTTAAGGTTCTCCTACCCTTTCGCCCCATGCGCCCCCTTCAGCACTTCATCACAAAAGTACTTCATACCGTCCATGGATGCCGTTTACAATCGTTCTCGTTGTTGTTTTTGCTAGTTTACAAAGAACCGACATTATATAATATAGTTTGTCTGTAATGGCAACACAGGACATTGTACTACCTTGTGCGTGCAATCCCATGTCAGACCCGGAAAGTGACTTTTGTAACGAAGCGGAGCATGTACAGAGGCTCTTACAAGATTGTTTCTATGGAACAGTAATAATGATGATGACTTGGGTAGTAGGCTATTGAAAGTAACTAGCAGAGCTCAGTCAACGCCAAATCCCATCTGGTGTTTTCTATTTAATGCTATTTTGCTGTAGGTGAGTGCGGGAGGATAAGGAGTGCTCTGCTGGGGCGGGGCTCGGCAAGAGAGGGGAGGGGAGGAGCTTTGTGGAATGGAGGTGCTATGCAGAATCAGCCATTTTGGCAGCACTCGGTGGCTGGCTTACACAGGAGATTCAGGGATCTCTCAAATATGCATGAATGAGTCAAAGCAACCCTCAGGGTATGTTTTTGGTGAGGAAATGACATGATAACATGATAAAAAGCTCCAAAAGGTACATTTTGCTTACCCCCGCACCTTAAATGTTGCTTCCTGACATTTTGTTTCAGTGCTGTATCAACTTCATGTACAAAATAAGTATAAGGTTGACAAATAGTCCAGCTGGGTGTTTACAGTATGTCAATGTAACGGAGGCAGCGTGGCTGCCAGTAGTACGTTGAGTAAATCTCACTCCCCGAAGTGTCATAGGACGCAATGGCTGCTCAGCCATTAGCTGGCTTTTGGTCGAGTGGTTAGAGCGTCCAGCTCCCACACCACAGACCTGGGTTCAAGACTAGCGCTAGGTGCGGTCTCAGAGAGCGCTCAGGCGGAACCCATTACACCAAACAAAACACTCAGTGTTTTAGCTTGATAATCTACAACCTGACTAAAGTTGACCAGAGTTCTTATCTATGTTCATGGCCACTGTCGTCCAACATGCAGTATGAGTGACACAATTGAGATCTGAACTCCAGTAATGGCATTATGGGTTTGAATTTAATTGTAAATTAGCATAATAAACATTATTTATCCAGTAGAATACACAATTAATACATTTAAGAGTTTGTTTTTTTACTTAATGACAAAGGTTACACACATATTTAGCATCCAAGTTTAAATGCACTAGGTTTCCTACTGCCCTCAGAGCAGTAAGTCTGATACAGATTAGGTTGTGTTGTCATGCATTTTTTTTTAAAGCTGTTTATCTTTATCAGAAGGGGTATGTACCATTGAACTTGTCCACATGCTCATGATACATCTCATATGTATCATATCTTACTTCTTTCTTGTTATCCACAGACCAGTTGTTGTAGTTCTATAGTTTTTAGAGCTCTCAATAGTTACTTTGTATTTGTTGTTTTTACTGTAGATGTTTCATGCTTTTACGGCAATTGGATAAGTTCATCCTTTTTTCAAAATAAAGTGAATAACGCATTTGTAAACATTTTCTCCACCGCAAGTAACTCAGTTCTAGCTGAGGACAGCAAAACTGAAATATTCTTCTCTTTATACTTACATGAAACCTTCCTGTATCTGCTCTTGCTTGAGCCAGGGTGCAGGGACAATCAATGATCTCACTCAGGAAGTTGGGCAGGTCATTTTCCAGCTGGTCCCATGCTAAACATTTCTCCAAGGCCCAAGCTGTTGAATTCTGCCTGAACTTCTCCTCCAGATGCCAAGCCAGCGCGTGATCCTCAGTCCACGTAGCTTGAACATTCCTAAATAAAAAGCAAAAGTAAAACAGGGGTGAAGTGATTTGGTTTTTTTATTCCATCATGATGAGATGAGATGAGTGTTGTCTGTCAAAAGTGTTGACTGGCAGTATTTTAACATACCATGTGCCATCTGGGTAGCTGCTGGAGCTAACTCGAACAGAACCAAGCTCCCAACTTGAAAAGCCACCGTCTGCTGGTATGGGTAAAAAGGTAAAGGAGCCATTGTTGGGCTGATCCTTTGCAAGTGTATAGAGATACTCCCACTCGCCCTGCCAGTACTCAGAATAAGGCTTTCCTGTGAGAAACATTTTCAAAATTCAATGTTTTCTCTGATAAACATGGTTATGCAATCTGTAGTTATTTTATATCTTTTACTTACCCGTCTCCCTGTATCCCCAGAGCTCCATATTGACTCTCTCTGCTCTGACCAAAGAAGTATTCCACGCCATTTTAAGAGTGCCCTCAACGTTAGGTGTGCCATAGTACTGCCACTTTGTTGAGTTTACCAGAGTAGATTTAAATTGAGAATCTAACTTTCCCGTGTGAACTTCATCAGCACATGTGAATCAAATAAAATGCATTTTAGTGGAATTTCAAAAACTTTTTATATCTTGCTATTTAGAACATGAACGCAGGTGTAGTACCTGAGAGCCAAGCTCCAGCTCTGCTGAATGTAGTACCATTATTTGAGGATATTTGCAAAGGAATCCATCCTGTTTCGTATAATAGCGGGGAGATGCAATGGCCTTTACCATTGTCATCAACATACCCCATTGTGTTTGTTTTATTATTGAATCTGCCATTAAGAAAAATAATAAGTCAGTTTAAAGGAGCGTCTCTGGCAGCCACAAGTTTTTGTTTTGTTTAATCTGACAATAAAAAGAAATAGTGTGATCTCTTACCTGCATACAATGTAAGAACTTTTATTGAAACTTGCTTCAAGGACAATAAAGTCTGTTCCACCCATAATCGATCCAGAATATGGAGAGATATTAACACAGTATTCTTTGTAGTCGGTGCAACAGTTCTCCAGAGACACACATGTTGAGTGGCATGAACATGAGCTGAAACTTTCTCCACAGTTTCCTTCACATGTTTGGGCTGTTAGAATAAAGCAGCAGAAATATCAGGTAAAGATTGTTATTTCAGTGATGCCTTGTAACACCCCTCTTTATTTCTGACTGGCCTTACACTAAAAATTGTGTTAATGTTTAGTCACTCAGTGGGTATTTCTGTCCATAGAGGACCGGTGAAGCATCATGGGGCGTTTTCATACAAACACCCCGTATTTTACATTACATTGCATGACTGGCTATAAAATGAAAAAAAAAATTAAAGATTATTTGTTTGGGTTTTTTGGGTTTTTATTTTCAAGCTACTTACTAAAGGGGCATTGAGTAACATTTTCTGTTGTTTACTGGCCAAAATCAATGTCTGCATTTATAAATGAGTTATCAATGGTGTATTATGACCTCCGCTAATAATCTGACACATTCTCCTAAGTGAAGATTTTTAGATTTGTTTATACATAAGGTAGGTCAACCAATAGGGAAACACCATTGACAGTGTGCCATCGTGAAACCACAAGTGGCTGAGCAGAACAAATACACAGCATGGAGACGACTTGTTGAAGCCACAATTCCATCTCTGTTGGATAGAGTCAACAACACCATAGGGTACCTGCATGTTTGTTTGTTGTTGCTGTTGTTTTGAGCATAAAGGGCCAATAATCTAGATAATAGTCATCGACTCCCTGCAGTAACGGATGACATGATTTAATTAGTATCGTCGAGGCTTTTGATACACGGCAGCTACCGTTGTTGCAATACATGTTTGAAATGGTGACGTGCAAGAGTGCATTATTAATTTTTACTCTATATATGAATTCAACATTAGATGGCAATAATTCTTACACAATGTCCCCTTAAGGTTAAGGTATAAACCCATTTAAACATCTTCTTAGGGAAGAGTTGGAGAGAGGGGCTGGAGCGGGTGAGTTGGAGATAATGGATGGTAGTGGAGGCCCACCCAGAAGGAGGGAGAGAAAGGCCTTCTCCTGGGTGGGGTCCTTTTTGTGGTTGTCCCTACAGTGTCCCTGCTGCCTTGGCTCCAGGCTCTGTGGTGGCCGGTTGCCTGGTGCTTGGAGCCCTCTCTGTGTGCTTCTGACCCTTGACAGGCCAGCGAAAAAAGGAGGAGTACTTGTTGTGTACCTGTCAGGTTCAGCATTAGTGTGTAAATTTGTGATAACCAAAATAGAAAATAAAGTATAAAGGGGAGCCTAATATCCACAAAGTTTTATTTACATATAACTCTGTTTGGCAAAACAAAATTGTTCAGCACAATAAGGCAGCCAGATCATCATTCTGCTGTCATGATGAAAGATAGAAGCTTTTTGTTTGTTGTTTGTTTTAAAAGCATTCAAAAAAAATCCAAATTAACAAAGCTTTATCTTCTGTTTTTCAATACAATTGTCTTTATAAACCCTTTTGGAGTTTTGTTTAGTTATAGTCAAATGATTTAAATGGGTATGTACAACATTAAAGAAATGTGGTTTAAATCACAGATTTACAAAATATTATTAAGGGAAAATCTTTGGTTTACCGAGCCACATATTGTATGAAATTAAGAGTACTTGCCTAATGTCCTGCAGACACATGAAACCAGAATGAGAGATATTAAAGATCCAAGTCTTGCCATTCTGGTATAAGATTTTTAGCCAAGAATGCAGCTGGATTCTCTTGGCTTCTACAACTCCTTATGCTGTAGATATGCTCAGCAGTTTCCTAAACCTTGGACTTTTGATTATCTGTGTTTACAAACTTCTGTTTAATCATCAACCAAAGGTAATGACTATTTTCAGTTGTATCCTCACGTGTCTACAGTACCTTCAATCTTTACTCACCCAGCCAATTTGAAAATATATTACCAGTCTTATATAGTTGAGATTGCCCTGCAAAATCTCATTTTGCATTTTAATCACTTAATTTACCATCAAATATGTATACATTTTCAATTTAGGGAGACATTAGATGATGAATCAACTATGTACTTTGCTTATAGAGAATCTCCTTCCTGGTAAGGAAGATTTGTACCACTAGGCGTCCCCTTGAGTTTACCTTGAGCGTGCTACCAATGTGATTAGTGGCATGAGTTTCTCCTGGGCCAGGTGTGTGCTGGCCATTTAAAGACCCACTCCGATGAAAATCATGTTTTTTCCATGTTGTTAACATGTTCTTGTGGCATTTTTGTAAAGCTAAAGGACATATCTTTGGAAAATTAAGCTCAAAATTGCATTTTTGAGTATTTCTGCATTCAAATGGCTGTGAACCAATGGCAGTCACTAAAAGGGAGCCTAAAACAGACTGGAGTAGTGATGTAACAACTCCACTGGGCGGGCCACAAGCTCCTGCCCCGCTCCGCTCAGGTTCTGAGGAGTACAGAGGACGATGGCGGATCAACACCTATGTGCTGTATTGGGTTGCAGTGCTAAGAAGAGAGATATTGGCATTGGCTTTCATGATTTACCACAGTGCTGGCTCCGCCCACAACGCAGAGGTGAATTGCTTATATTGCTTTGCAGAAGCAAAGTCCAGGAAAATAGCACATGTTTTGTTTTTTGGGCTAAAAACTGCATAATCATGATTTAAAGACCACTGAGAATGTTCTAAAATAGCTCAAAAGATGACCGGAGTGAGTCTTTAAGGTATTCCCCAGGATGCATTCTTGGTGTCTCTGGGTTGCATGGGAGATCGTCTTGCTTCTGACAGGATCATTGTGTTGTGTTGTGTTGTGTTGTGTTGTGTTGTGTTGTGTTGTGTTGTGTTGTGT
>JAPMNP010635035.1:0-11084 GCA_029874935.1 Atherina boyeri
GGGCGCAAGAAGGCCCGAAAGAAGTACTTAGCGCTAAGTACTACTTAAGTCAATCTGAGAAACCCGGCCCTTATGAACAAGGTTCATTGTTGTCCCTGAAAAAGGACATGTATTTCAAAAGAAGAAAAAAAAATCCCTCTTTTATGAATTGATATTGGATTAATTACATTTGAATCGATTCAAAGCAATTAATCAAAATCTCATTTTTAACCCAGGCCTACCTCTTTAGAGCAGAATCAGACATTCAGGGTCTCTGAACCTAAAGTTTACTGAAGCTGTAATGCCAAACTGCTGTAATTTATTGTTTACTTAGAGACATCTGTTTAGTAGATTTTCTGCTTGATTTGGGGATTTACAGTACTTTTTTTTTTTTTCTAAATTTGTTCGTGATACAACCTTAGCCAGCTTGAACGTGTTTTGTTGTGTTTGTAACTATTTTATCTGCTCTGTTGCTGTCTTGGCCAGGACAGTCTTTGAAAATAGATTTTAATCTTAATGGAGGCTTTTCCTCTTCCTGAAGGTTAAGAATAGAATGGAATAAGTAAAAGACAAAAGAGAAAAATCAGATTGAAAAACTATCTGCATGATGCTTTGACATTATTTGACTGGACAGCTACAAGTTTATATCTAAACAAGCTATTCAAAACCTAAGTAAGGGCTTCTGTAAACCTTGTGAGGCTGCATCCTCTGTCAGAAGCAGCAGTTCACTGGAGGTCCAACGGCTCGCATTATGTCAAATGTTCATATGATTTGTTTGCATGTCTGAATTAAAACTACACATTTGGTTACCGTCATTGCAGAATGCTGCTGGGAAATTAATGGAAAACCTGTTGGTGAAATTCTCTTTGCTATGAATGTTTTCATGATTGTTCTCATTGTTGCCTCTTTCCAGGTGCATTTAACTTCCATAACTTTGAGAAGTCTGTCCGTCTTTCATATGAGATGTGCTTAAAATTGAAGTAAGCAGACTGAATGTGCTTCCCTCCTGCGAGCGTCCTGATTATTCTGCATCTTCCCAATGGGAGACATGCAGTATGTGTCTCAGCTTAGCATCACTGGAAAGTATGAGTGACTCAGTTCATTTATGTTATGCTTAATTTATTTTGGGGGGAAGAGAGAAACGCCACACACTCCACTCCAATTACAAGAGTAATTTGTTGGACAACGTTTCGGCTAACCAGGCCTTTCTCAAGTCCTGACTCTTGCAATTGGAGTTGAGTGTGCAGCATTTCTCTCTTCCCCCTATTGCGTGCTCCATCGCCGGCACCTCTGAAAAATACAGTATGCGTTCTCTCCTCATCTCTGCTTCATTTATTTGTCACCAATTTAAAACAAAGTTATCTCTTGGTACTTTTAATGATACAGTCCATCTTAAAATCGGAGCCTTGTTGTCCAATTACAATCCAATTTAAACAAATCCATTACATGATCCAAATTATTCTGGTTTATGATAACTGTGCTCATATAAACAAATTAGTTACCTATCTAAGGAAACCAACAGATTGCATTAAATATTTTATTTAATTCAATCCGCCCACCCCAAGCTGCTTGTGGTGACAGTGGAGGGAGAAATGCTCCCTTTTAACAGGAAGTAAAACCTCCAGTAGAATGATGGGACATCTCCCAGCTAGCAGCATAACTAAAGGGATGGCTAGGGGACACCCAAGCCAACCCAAACTTCTTCAAAAAGGAAAGTTTAAGCCTGGTCATAAGACTTAGACTTAGACTTAACTTTATTGATCTCTTTGGGATGACTCCCTCAGGGAAATTAACATTTACAGCAGCAAAAAAACTGCAGAATGTTTAAACGTAATAAAGGTGTTATAGAAGAGGTTCGTGGCAATTCGTGGCAAGTTTTTGAAAAAAGCGCTTGCGCAAGACCAGCCAACTTGATTCATAGCTCCCTCCCTGGCAACGCCTTTAAGGCTGCGGTCACACCTGGGTGAACCGGTTAGCACAACAGGGTTCTAAAAAGACGGTCTGCGGTCACACCAGCCATGTCGATAACGCGCCACTCTGACACCACGTCTAAAGACTCCATTTGTGTGACAATGACCGCAATCGCGCTGAAACCTCGGCCAAGGATCCGCACTTCGGCCCAAAAAAAAGTATGTCTGTGTGTGTGTGTGNGGAAGGATGTAGGCATGACCGAGCCCTAAGACAACGTTAGAGTTTAGCGACCGTTGTCAAGGCCTCCATGGAGGACAAACTAAGCACGTTTGTTCCAATCGAAGGTCTTGGCAACGGTTGTGACGGGTCTATAGTAACTTCTAGCTAACTCACAAATACACCAGAAAGCTTTTCTACATTACGTGTATCAAACTAATGCAGTGGCATAACACCAAATAATTCTCCAACACATATATAGCACTTGAAAATGTAATATTCTGACAAGAAACTGTTGAGCGTAAAACTTACCTGTGGGGCAGAAATTTAGCAACTAATGCGTCAATCGAAATACCTTTCAGGCTCTTTAGCACTCGCCAACGCTGAAATGATTCAAAGAGAACAACTCTGGTTTTATTCCTTTCTTCTGTCGTCTTTCTCCTCTTCTCAGCAACCTGGAAAGGACTCTTCCTTTTGCGACCACCTTCACAGGGATTTAGCCTAGCCATTGTCTGAACGTTGCTAACTGCTAGCAGAATAATTGTTAGCTACCTGCTGTAACCGAGAAGTAAGAGTGATTGACGGGCCAATAGACACGTAAAACGCACGATGAGAGCATAAATGATTGGCTGATGTTTACTTTCACAACTGATATATAACAATGTTTATTTTTCTAAAGCTTTTAATTAATCAGACCTTATGGGGAACTAAACCTAATTTCATGGAATATTGCAAAAATGATTAAAAGAAATATCTTCTATAACACCTGGTGAGGGTGTCTGCTTCCTGGACCTAAACTGGGGACTGGGTCCTTCAGGGGAGGTTAGAAATTCTATGAACCACAAATAAACCTGGACACTGATATTGAAGTGCTCTGTTGAGAAAAATCTAGAATGACAAGGTTATATTATGTTGTAGAAAATGTTTTTTTTTAAAGTTTTCCTTTCATTGAGAATCCTTGAGGCAGATAGAATAAGCGGTGCATGCTAATGTCTCAGCAGACTGCAGTCATGCACATTTGGCCATTTCAACTTGGTAAATGAGCACTGTTGCTTCAAAGCATGAAGGTTGCCGGTTCAATTCTCAGCTTTTCGTTCTTTGTGGAGTTTTTATGTCCTTCTTGTAGCACTATGTGGGTTACCACTGCAGTCCGCAGACTCTCATATTAGATTAATTGGTGTTTTTAAACTGGTTTTGAGACTGCAGCCTCAAATAACCCTGAACTGCATCGAGCAAAAAGAGAGAAAGAATAAAAGAAGTATTGCAAATATTTTTTTCAACTTTCTATCCAACTAGCTTTAGTAAAAAAAAACAAAACTGAAATGATTAGGTTTAATAGCGGAATGAGACTGTTTGAACTAGTTTAATTACTTTCATTTGATTCTACACTGAAGCAACAGCTTTGTCTACATTCAGTGATCTACATGTATTGAAAACCTACATCCCCACACATGATGTGTCAATCTCACCAGAACAATTTCTTATATCATTTTCCAAAATAAAAGTTATTTCTTATTTTGCTTGAAATCTAACAAATATTCATAACCAGGACCCTGCAAGGTCAGGTGATTCTTGGCTCTTTTATTCGACACGCCTCCCAACAAGTTTGCTACAGTTACAACTCAGTAGGGAACAAGCTTGTTAGTATTTTTGCAAATGAATGAGTTCATGTTTTCTCAGAGATGCAAATTGGGAGGTGCAGCTAGCTATGGATCTCACAGGTTCCCAAAGTGAAAGACACATATTATCACAGGAAATGGCACATGACTCCCAATTACAACCGTTTTTCAAGTTTTTATGTCACTGTATTATATTATATGTACAAACTATTTAATAAAGAACTGGAAAATAGATCTCGATCTTATTATTTAACGATAAAAAGTCTACATAAAAATCTGTAAGCAGCAGAAGAAGACACGCAGGCACATCCAGCTGACATTCAGATCCATGATTTTACTGCTGATACGTTGAGAAAATCAACTCAGTTTTAATGACTGATTTAGTTTAGAGACACTTCTGACACCCATGGAAGAACTGTTGGGTGTTGGAACATTTGTTTGCATGTTGAATCATACATTGAACTGTGAAGAACAAACTGTAATCCTCCCCTTACTTTCCCAACAAGATTCCTTAATTGTTTAAGGTTAGAATCAAAATTCTTTCATGTTTTGCCTGAGACCCAACAGAATTTGCAGTTAAAGAGTACCGGGAGCAACATAACCAGATCCCCTCAAGGTCAACTGATTCATGGCTCTTTTTTATTCTCTGGAAAGCCACTGTGTTGTATAAGAAGTGCTCTGCTAAATATTATACAGAAATCTCATTTCATAGAATCTTGCTTGCTGGGCTGTCTTTGTTATGAAAACACCAACCCGTTTATGAAAGGATTGCAAATCAAAAGACAATTCAAGCATGTTTTACATAATTTATTCTTTCTCCAAGCTTTTGATATGTCATTGAAGCACAGAATGGTTAGGATTACAGTATCATGTACAAAATGGTACTGTAGTGTATGGGGTGGGGGGGGGATCGATTCAGATAAGATTTGCAATTCTTTTTTTTATTAAAAAAAAAAAATCGAAAAAAAAAAAAAAGGTTGCTAGCTATAGTACCTAAGAGTAGCAATTGAAGACCACACAACGTCTTTGATAAAGGCACTTCCCCAAGAATTTAACTTAATAAATGTGAAAAAGACACTTTAATGTTTTGACGTCACTCTGTACACCAAAGCAGATGAGAGTAGATCATGATAAGAAACCCAATAAAAAATCTTTATTAACAAAATCGATCTGTTTTGAATCGAAAACATTTTTGAATGGAAAATCAATTTTGAATCGAATCGTGGCACTAATCGTGAGATGGTAAAAGATTCCCACCCCTAATGAACAAGGAGTTGTTAAGGTTAAACAGCCACTAAGATACTGATTTAAATCATTATTTACATATTTGTGTGCACTCGAGAAGATGCTGCCAGGCCCTGCCCTGGCGTAAAAATGATCCAACAACAAACCTGTGTTACACCCCTTAATAGGGGGAAAAACAGCTTTATCAAGAACTACAAGCGACCGTTCGGCTCTCAAGTCTAAATGTTTAATGACTTGACAGGCGCGGTGCTCCCCCTTCAGGCTACCACATGAAAATGGCGCAACAAGTTCTTGCCAGATTAACCCTCGTGGTCCCCTTACGGAACGCGGGTCTTTTCGACCCAGTAAGGGGACCGCGAGGGTTAAAATTAAAATACATAAAATATACTTTTCAAAGAAAACATGCCATACAGATAAAAACAACACACCTTTTTACTCACTGTTACAGCAGATATCGAAGCAAGAGCAGGTCTCAAAAATCTGCTCTCCCCAAAAACCCTGCTAACATACCTAAAAGTGCTTGCAAGCAAATAAGGTAAGCATCATTTCAAAACTTCCACTTTTCAAATCCATTGTTGCATATGCAAATGTCCCGCATTCATACTTGAACTCTTGTCCTCACTCTCAGACTTCTGTGCTCTCACAGAACTTCTGCTCTTGGATTTTTTTTCTGCTTGCTTTTGGGTTGTTGAGAGAGGATCCTATTAAAATCCACTCAATAGAATGCCAAATATGACACTGATCAATTAAGTCACCACTGCCTCCTCGTGGGTGCATTTGTTGGGCTTCACAGAGTGCACTCCAGAAGATAAAAAGCCAAATAGGTTTCTGTTGCTCCACCCCAAGGCAGCCTATTATCATGCATTTGATGCTTTTCCTCTTTAGCTTTAAAAGGTTGATACACCATTGCCTAAAGGGCCTAAAATAAGACTATCGAGCACCCAGTTGTTGCATACTTGTAACGGGAGGGTATATCCATCCTAAAGCCAGCTGATCTGATCAACGACAAGCCTGCGGTAGTAACCAAACAGCTGTTTGTGACAAAAGAGAAGGAAACTACTCATTTTACATTTTACAAAACAGCCTCAATTTGAGGTTTCTGCAACCCGCGGGCTGCAGTGTCAGGACCGGTTCTTAATTTGGTGTTGAGGAGGAGAGTCCAAAGACTATGGACAGAGTCCTGAGACTGGTTTCCTTTAATAGCCTAATTAAAGGCCTTTTTACCACACAACCGTGCATCAAACTTTAAAGGAGCCATATGTAAGATTCTGTCCAAAACTGGTACTCCAATCATGTGAAGCCGTAGCCAACGTAAGAAATTGCTAAAAAAAAAAAATAGCCAAAATATGTCAAAAAATATATACACAGAAGTTCTGGATACTTTAGAACCCTCCACCTCACCCTGACGGGAGATTTCATCAAATATCAGCACAAAATGTAAACAATAAATAAACATAATTTAGGGGCTTCAAATCTGTTTTTTAAATGAGAATATCCTGGCTTAATTACGATTGTCAGTGATGTAAGTATTTGAAATTAACAAAATGTTTTAATGTCTTGTAACATATCAACACCATTTGATGATACCTTAAAATAAAGATGATTCATAATTCTTACATATAGCACCTTTAAAGTTAAAAAGAAAAAAAATTAAATCCATAATTATAAGAAGTAAAACAAGAGCAGCCATAAGGAGGCAGTAATGATCTAATTGGTCATCATCACAGATGATATTTAATACGATAGATTTTAACAGGATCCCTCCCCTGACAAAAAACCATGACTATGCACAAAAACAAAGAGCTACCTGTGGTAAGATCACGGAGGGAAGAGTTCAAGTTTGGAACCCAGGGCATTTGCATGCCCACTGCCCAGCACAAAGTTTCACAGAAAGTAGTGGTTTGCATTCAAGCACATTTTTGCATGCATTGTTTAGGTGCATTAGCAAAGTTTTGCGGGAGAGCAATACATTTTTTGAAGCCTATTCTCATTTGCGAAAGAGATCATTGTATTTCTTTGCTATGTTACTTACTGTGGTGTGTGGCAGCTTGTCTTTTCTTAAAAATGTTATTCTTAGTATGCTTAAATTGTTTTTAATCATGTAAAGCACTTTGTGTTGCCTTGGCATGAAAAGCGCTTTAGTTTATTTGCTTTCAAACCCCTGCAGTCAATCAGGGCTTTGTTTTGTCAGTCAAACAAGACAAAGGCAAAATATGAAGCCCCACCATTGGTCTCCATGAAAACAACAACTTTGATAGATTTAAAGGTCCCATATTATGACCTTTATTCCCCATATGAAGCAATTTCTTGATATCTCAATCATTTCATTGAGTCTCAATGAAATGTGAGCGCCATGGTTTGATCAAATCGGCCCTTAGTGTCGTGCATCAGCTTCTCTCTAACCCCTTATTTCACCTCCTCCAGAGAAGCTCCATCTAAATGGGGGAGCCGAGCAGCTGCTCTCTCCACCCATCACTATACTCCACATGCAGTTGCTTTGACAGCTTAGAGCTTCCACGGTAAAACAGCTAATTATAGTGTAAAGGATAAACAAACAAACGCTGCACCGGAACCGGAGTCAGACTCCGAGCAAAAACCATAATTGAATCAGAGAAATAAAATGGTTATGTGGCACCACCAGTAATCATGCTCATCGTGACTTAAAACACCCCAAAATAGTCTTTCAAGCATTTTGATCAAATCATTTTTGCATAATATGGAACCTTTAAAGGTTGGATGTGGTATATGAACATGATAGTGACATCTAGTGTGTCTAGGTTGTACTTACAACAATACAAAGATCATTCAAGCCGTTGGGTCCCAGGTTTGTTATTGAAACGTCAAGTGATCAGCCGGCACCGTGTCCAGTGACTAATGTATTGTAGAGGAGTTTAACTGGCAACTAACGTTAGCCAAGTTAGCAGTGAGTTAGCTTACCCATCCAGGAGGAAAGTAGCCGTTTCCGCGTGTGTTTTGATGNCGTGGAAGTTTTCTATGTGGGTCCATCTACTGTAGCTTCTCCTAAATTTACTCTAGTTTCTGCTCTTCTCTGGTCACTCCTCTTCTGAGACGGAAAACGATATCTCCGGGGCTCTGAATCAGCTGCTTGACTTGCCGACTGCACCATTTTTCCCAGTATCAGCCGAGCTGTGCCAAACATATTGTTGGAACATAGAGACTTATTCAGCAACCTGAAATGGCGGCTGCTATTGGCTGGTAATGTAAACATAACTGCATTATCGTGCCCGTTTAAATTTTTATTTTATTTTATTTTAATTCAAATATAATTTTTCAAGGCAATGCTGTACTTTCATTCTGCGCCCCTCTAAACGCCCCGTTGAGGTAGTGTTTTTTTTTTTAAAATATAGCCTTTATTAAATTGCTCCATATTCAACCTTTAAGTGGCAGTCAAAAACCGATGTACATTATGTAATGCTGAATGCATGTTGCACTAAATCAGCAGCATCAAAAGCCTTAGAATATGCAGGCACATGTATATGCAGTCACTGGATATGGATTTCCACTCGTAAAACATACATACAAAAGTAGTGTAGGCCTATTTGCTTTTCTGAATGCAAAGAAACAGGCAGAAGGCCTGAGGCAGTGAGAGATATGAGCTGCCAGTCACTGGCAGAGGTAATTGCTATCTGTCAGTGATATTTTAACATTTGTCTGAATAAAAATTTTCCGACACCAATTAGGGAGTGTATATGTAGGCTATATCTCCAACTCAGTGCCCGCTAACTTCACAATTCAACTTATTTTTTGTGTGTGTCTGTGTTTATTTATAGGTAAAGTAAAAAGCAGCAGCAAAGTGTTTGCAGACCTAACTCGGAAGCTGCGATCAAGCTGGAGTTAACGCAGTTTTTATGAGCATGTAGTCAAATCTGTCCTGCAGCTTTTTCTGTGGTCTGTATGCAGAGTGCAGCCTCTGTCTCAGTCCTCTGTAAACAGCTTTGTTCAGCTCATTAGCTGGCGTTTGTTTAGGTGTGCGGTTCAGGGGCCTATTGCTCTTTCCTGGGTCAGAACGGATTCTTTGAGCAAAACAAACATCAGGATGTGATGACTGTTTTCTGAATTGGGATTGAAATTCAAACATGAGATAATTGATTTTATGACCTTTCAGGTCATCGCAACAAGCTGTAAACATGATGTATGATTGAAGTCATGTGAAGTGGAAACTGTAGCCTGAAGCTAACACGTACTGTAACCATTTTAAAATGACTTTGGATGTTGTAATTATTTAGTTTGTTTTTGTTAAATTAAGTTTTTAAACTTGCAACACTAACCTTTTTGTGTATTAAGTGAGCTCTTATAAGATAGGTAATTTGATCAATGATCAATATAGAAATATTAAACAGCTTGTAAGTGTTTGGCACAGAGAGAGAAGCTGCTGAAATGTGACCCTCAGCAAATTTACTTTTGGTCTAATGTGAATTGGTTTTATTCCCTCAGCTGCCAATTAAGCAGGCAGTGTACAACGAAACAACTTGCCCAAAATAGACATGGCACCACATGCAAATGTGCTTGTTCCAACTCTTAAACATTTTTACAGTATGTCAGAGCAAATATCAACAAGGTCACTGACACCTTACAATTAATGTCGTCAGTGGAAATGACCATCTGAATTCAGCCGATTAGATGTTTAGATATACTGTAAAAAAATAGTATGAATTTCTGTTTAATACTATTTTTATTGGTTTACTGTTTGAAATGCACTGTCAAATTTTTTTTCTTCAGATGAGGAATGCCATGTAGGAACCTGAAGTACACACTGATGTAAAATGCGTATCTCCATTCTGTATGAAGTTTAAAAGCCTTATTTTCTCATAAACACCAGAAAATGTTCACAGCTGACTGTTAATTTGACACTCGACAGCAGCACGTGCCAGACTCTTTTCACAACTAGTAAAAATTCAAAGTGGTAAAAAAGGATAGAAATGATGTAAAATAAATAAATAAATGATATACACCCACCTGCCACTTTGTAAGGTTCACCTGTTGGTTAACTTTGTTAAAAGACAAAGAGCCATGCTTTTATTCACAGTGCATTATGGGATCTGCACTTGTAATATGTTATATCAGAAAGAATTGTTTGATGCATAGTCACTCGAATACACTTTATATTCAAAATTACGTTTGAAGACAAAGTTTGGCAGAGTCCATTAAAAAGTTTTTCACTTAAGCTGGAGATTCTGCACTTTTAAACGAGCACTGAGCACTACCAGAAAAAAGAAAACTGAAAAGCTTAAGTGGCAGAAACAGACGGTACTTCACTATGTCAACGTGGCTGGGTTAAGTTTACGGTCACTTTAAAAACAGCATGTTATCATGCTGTTTAGCATCAATGTGCAACATATAGTAAGATAAGAAATATTAATCTATCCAAATACTCAGACTGTCCACTTCATTAGAAACACCACATGGCAGCAACTCAACTCATGTAGTCATGTGGACATGATCAAGGTGACTTTCTGAAGTTTAAACTGAGCATCAGAATGAGGATGAAAGGGGATTTAAGTGACTTTGAACGTGGCATGGTCGTTGGTCTGAGTATTTCAGGAGCTGCTGGTCTACTGGGATTTTCACACACAACCATCTCCAGGGTTTACAGAGAATGGTCTGAAGAAGAGAAAACATCCAGTGAGCAACAGTTGTCTGGACCAGAATGTCTTGTTGATGTCAGAGGAGAATGGGCAGACTGGTTGAAGATATTAGAAAGACAACAGGAACACCTTCTCATTACAACCAAGCTATGAAGAATACCTTTTCAGAACACACAACACGTCCAACCTTGAAGCAGATGGGCTAGAACACACCGGGTGCCCCCCTGTCACTTAAGAACAGGAAACTGAGGCTACATTCAAACAGACCCACCAGAACTGGACAATAGAAGATGAAGAAACGTTGCCTGGTCTGATGAGTCTCCATTTCAGCTCCATATTCAGATGGTAGGCTCAGAATCTCGTGGAAACTTCATGAAAACATGGCCACAGCCTACCTGAGTACAAACAATCTTACAATCTTAATCTTAGTAAAAACAAAATTATATTTTCATACAGATAAGTTTTGGGTTATTAACTTCCATGTTTTTTCAAGTATTTTTGTAAGAAG
>JAPMNP010635045.1:0-11196 GCA_029874935.1 Atherina boyeri
TTCTTGTAAATAAACCTCTTTTAAATTTTAACTCATCCAGACTCTGGTCATTCTCAATTTTCTGCCACAACAGTTGTCAGCTAATTCACACATAAAATACCCATTGTTATTGGTGCATCATTCATGCATCATAATCTTATTACTAAATTTGCTTCCCACAACGATAAGCACATTCACATGATGGACTAATTGTGCTATAAACCTTGCATTCTCCTGACATCTTATTTCTACACATGAAAAAAAACCCTCTCAGTTTGCTTTGAAGCACCTTCATGCACTTAATAAGTGTGCTTAATCTGGCCTCTTGAGTCATAACACCCATTAAAGCTTAACGCATGCCAAGAAGTCAGCACAAACCGATTTTGCACTTTTTACATGCTGAATGAAATATGAGGCTCTTGATTTCCAGTTGACATAATCAGCTCATATCAATCCGCCAATTTGTAGAACAGCGCTTCGGATGATGTAAAGCAACTTTTATGATTGGCACATGATCAAACAAGCACAGATGAGAAAGAAAGAAGATGGTAGTGTGCACACTTCATGTGACGCAAATAACCAGCGGATGTTTCTTTAATCATGAGGTTCATAGGATCATTTAGCTTGGGTGATCATAGCACATTGGCTAAAGAGGTTTTCCCACGGGAAGGGAGATGTTCAAAGGATGGAGGCAGGAGGAGGACAGCTTTGGTTTGGAGATTTTTTGATAGTTGAAAGATATCAAAGAGGCTATATGCATCAGCAAAAGCACTCAAGTCAGATGTGGAAGGGGCTGTGATTCAGACACAGAGGAGAGGAGAACAATATACATGTGGCTAGAGAATCCACTATAATGGCAACTGTGTTTAAATTCTTGAAAAAAATATTATTTTTTCTGCAAAAAAAATGTGCAGTACATTGAACTGATCATATCTGTGTTATGAACACTCCACAAATCATTAATCCCAAGATGACTATTTTTCTCCTGTGGCAACACAGGCACAGCATGTCTTCATCAGGATTTGATGATGGTTTGGTTTGAAGATGACATCTAAGAGTAATTTTTCTTCTATCGCAAACGTGAAGTAAAATTTGATTATTTTCAACAACTTCAACACTAGGTTGTGTCATGATCCGAGGGTTTTTGTGTGGTTTTGTTATTTTGCAGTCTTCTGTTGTTCTGTTTTTCTTTGTACTTCCTGGTCCCCTGTCACACCTGGTTTGCGTTAATGATTATCTGCTTCACCTGTTCCTCATTTGGTTTGATCCTTCTGTATATACATACCCCTTGGTTTTCTTTGCCCTTTGCCAGATCATCGTTGTACTCTCCCTGTTTCATGTCAGTGTCTTTGAGGTCTCCCTGGGTCCTGTGAGTTCTGTACCTTTTTGTTCTTTTTTTTCAATTAAATGAATCATTCTTGCACCTGGCTGCCTTCGTCCCTGCACCTGAGTCCGCACTCCACCTCAAACCGTGACAGCTTGCCTGTGTTGTATGGTTTACATGTTGACATGAGTAAACATACCAAGGCTTAGACATGGAAACTTACACATTTCTCATTTCTTTGTGCACAATATGAACATTACATTCCTAAAGACATTAAAACTTTACTCAATCTTATTCAAACATATTTAATAAATGTTTATTAAAGTCAAATCTTAAATTTACAGGTTTTTTTATTTTATTTTATTCAATTTTGTAATATTGACTCAGTGATGAGAGAATTCTACATACAGTTGGTCATTTCTTTTATATAACCATAAAATTCATAAATACGATTCAATAAAGAAATATAAACACAGGGCAGAATGCCCTTGTTGTAGTGAGCACTTTCACCATACCAAACAAAATCATATTTTAAATCTCATCCGTGGCTGTTATGTGAGGAATCGGCATGTTATACCCATGCCTCTATGGGTTTATTCCTGGTACTGTGGCTTTCCACTCTCAGTGCAGAAACATGCATGTTCGTTTAATTGTGTGGGTGTAAGCATGGATGGCTGTTCGTATTGTTTGTCTTTGTGTTGGCCCCGGGATGCACTGGTAGCCTGTCAAGGTTGTGCATGGACTCTCACCCAGTGACAACTGGGAAAGACTCCAACTCCCTGGGACTCTGAAGAAGATATAGTGGCATAGAAAATCAATGGCGGAATAAACAAGTATTTCTTAAACAACACTGACATACATGTAAATACACGACCAGTCAAACTTTTAACTGGCTGTTTATTTTTATGTATTGTGTCCAAATCTAAATAAGCAACTAAAAAATGTGTTGTTTATTTTTTGCTGCATTTTATTTGATCCTGTATATATTAGTGAGTTCTTTCCACTAAGAAAAAGGACAAAAATACAAAACATACATAAATATCTTACCAGTTTCTATCTCTGAATAAAATAAAAATCCCACTTATCACATTATTTAGATATTGTGTTATGTCTGTCAATGTTTTCACATATTATCTTGCTACTTATATTAATAGCTAACACTATGCACTACCTTACAAATATTTCCCCATGGTTTTAAAAGGTAAACAAACACACATTACTGTGAAACAGCAAATGTTCATTTCTTTTGTTTGTGCCAATGCTGGAGCTTATTGGCTGGATTGCTAGAGACTAAATGTATTTATACAATGCAGCAGAATGGGATGTTTCCTGCATGCCAATTGCAGAACAAAAACCACATTTATGTATGTGATCATGTTAGTCTGATCACAACTGTATAAAATCAAAGCTTTCCAAGCCAGACTAACAGGCCAAAATGAAACAACAGAGCTACTGTATAATGTCATATTGCATAACAGACATTATTTTTTGGGGGGGGAAATAAACTGTAATACATATAACACTTACAAAATGTAAAGACCCATAAAGCTGCTCAACTCACCATTTAACAGTGGCATAGTTCTGATTTGCTGCCAGTTAAACATCCAGTTGTTTTGGTCCATACTATAATGAGTCAACAAGGAGAAACCCAACACTAACATAGGCCATATGTTCCCACCCAGAGTGAATAACGTGTGTATGGGAAGAGGACAGTCATCCTATTAAATGGTCAAACTGTATATGTTGATTAAATACAATGTGGATCTAAATGTACAGTAACAAATGCCACTGGAACAATTAAGAGATTTTTCTAATTGTGTGTGGATGAGAGACCATTTGAATGCTTATTGTTGCATGTATTAACTGACTCGCTGAAACAAAAGTGATGACATGGCATTTCTCTCACTTTGGTAGTCTTCTCCTCTTACACTACATGTGTCTTACTGATTTTAGTATCTCCTTCTCTGCATGAAACCACAATCTCCAATATCAACTTAGTGAAATGACAATCCACCAAGTCCAACAGCACCTTCCTACCCACAAAAAAATAGTTATTTTAGGGACTATCTTGAAGTTACCTTGTGCATGTTTTTGTGTCACCGGGTCCGTCCAGTATAAGGAATAAGGCAAAGGAAATTCACCCAACTTCTTTCCAGCATTGTGGGTTACTATGTGAGCATCACCTTCACTCATGAAGTGATAATCAACCCACTGGAGTGTTTAATCTAAAATATGTCCTCTGAACCATAAACCACTTCACACAGTAGCTCCATACTTCAGAGGCAGGGCTGGACATACTTCACAGCTCCTCTGTCTAAGGCTGACGTGTTGTTCCACCAAAGGGAGTGCCAACTTGTGATTTGCTGCACAGAAGACCTACTGTAATGTTTTGTCTTTCAACTATGATTTCTCCTGAGATGATTGAATTGTTTCAGCTGGCAGTGGCATTTGGCTGCTGAAATGCTCCTGGAGGATAACTCAGCCAAGTGCCACGGTTGGAGCCTGAACTCCAGCTGTCAACACCAGTTTACCCACTTTATGCTGGAAGAAAATGTGATGTGTACAGGGAAGAAAAGAAAGCTCAGCTGGGTAGGGAATGGAAAGTATTGGAATGAGAAAGAATGAGCAACAGAAGTGAGGGAAGTGAGAATTTCTGCAACTGAAAGAGCATGAAGCATGTGTCTTAAAATTCACACCATGAAAGAAAAAAAATCAAGGTCTCATGTTGATGCATTTTCCTTTTCCATACATGACTCTCTTTTTGTATCATCACCATATGACAACTTTTAAGCTAAGTGTTTGTAGCGGTCCATAATCAATTAACCGCCAATATCGTGAAATCAACAAATGGAAGAGATGTTGCGAGTTAGTTTGAAGGTTACCACATATATTTTACAACAGGAAAAGGAAAGTGTGCCTGTAGCAGCATATCTGTAGCAAGTTAGTACAGACATGTCATAAAAAAAGGTCTCCCGCCAACATTCTACTGTCATGTGCAATGAGATATATAATCCCTCATTTAGGGTACAAAGGATGCTATCTGCTTTTTACCTATTATAAAGTGTGCAGCTAGTGATTTAAGATTATGTAGAAACACAGGGTGCATCAGTTACAGGTGGTTTTGGTGTTGTAGAATTTAGTGATCAATGTGTCAATGAAATATCTTCACGATAGGATGTTGTTTCTTGGATAGAAAGTGAGCAACATAGAGCAAAAGTCCTGGTCTATCCTTAGGAATAACAGTTTAAAATGCATTTCCCTTTCTAAGCTGGGATGGAACTTTGACTTTGCTTGCTTGATGGTCCTCTGGTTGGCACCGACTACAAGCAGCCTTTTTTCACCCTTTACTGGCCACAAACATCTAATGATGTTTTCATTCAACTTGATAGAAGTGAAAGTGCTTTTGCATGAAGGGGGTTTGGATTAAATATCTTGTTCTGCCATCATGAATATGCTGCAGACTGGCCAGTTCGCTTTAGGTTTTGCCAAGTTTCACCCTTTGTATTGCATCAACACTGACTTATCAATCAACATATTTAAAATAATTTTTGACACTTGTGTCGCAATTCAGAATTGTCCACATCTATATCTCAATACACTTAGGGCTGGACTTATCAAAGGTTTCGCACACGTGCAAACTTGTTACTCACGCAAAAAAACATGCAAACTGATTTACTAAGAACGCGCAAAGAAGATTGCATCTTCTAAAGCTTCAAAACAGCGGTCGTTATCCAGTTAGTACTTCCAGATTGATGAATACTGTATGTAATTTGGAGCGGCCACACGCATTTCTGCGGATGTGGGGAGGAGTGTATGTAAATATATTAATGTAGCGCTTGCAACGTGATTTATCAACACTGAGATCCCTTCTGCCAGTGCAAAACGGACAAAGCGAAAGGAGGTATTAACTGGCTTGACTGCAATCATTTGCACCAGTTTACGTGTGGCAATATGCAATTATAGATGGAAAGAATTTCTCAACCGTACATAAACATTTATAAACTTAAAATACTGTGAAATAAATTAGTAAAATAAACTTTGTAAAATAAACTTAAAATATTGTGGGAGTGGTTAGGCCTGTTCTATTCCAAGAAAATGCAATATTAGTTGGTGCAGTTTCTTTGAAGAGGATACATGGAAATATAAATCAGTAGGTCTACAACTGATTTAGCAAACTTGAGACAAACATAGCTAATTTGTGAGTAGGCCTATATCTGTCAGCCTCAAAAGTGATGATCAAACCGACTGGAAGCATTCTTGCACACTCATGGAAGCAGTTATTGTAGCAAGGAGGAGACATCGAAATGAGGCGGATGAGACGGAGAGAACGCATTTTCCACACTCGAATGAACCTATTTGGCATGACTGAAGAAAAGAGAATCAAAGCCTATCGTTTATACAGCACTGCCATCTGGGAACTATTGGAAGAACTCAAGGTGGATTTGGAGAACGGGAGACGAGGAAAAAACTATGGATTGTGTCTGCAAATCACTACACGCTAATTAGGCTCATAGTAAATCTGGCCCTTAATATCTAATTCTTTCCTACACTCAGGGTTCAAAATTAACACCCGCCAACCTGCCAAATGCAGATTGAAAATAATTTTGGCGGGTATTGATAAAAACTTACCTGCCAGTTATGCTGGTGATGCATGAGCCAATCATGCTATTCATGTCAACGCTCTGGGTCCATTTGTCCCCTTCGTCCTACATTTCCCATGAACACTACACTACCGTAATCTGTATACTACGAGTGGCGTTAAATACCTATTGGCAGCGGCGTGCAGGCCCGCTTTGGACTGTTCAATTAAAAAATAAAATTAAAATTAAAAAAAGGTCCTCTTCGGTCAGCAGAGCAATCGGGTCAAGTCAACGACGGAACCAGAAACGCCAGAAAACACAGGGAAGAAATACCGGATGAGGAGCAAAGGAGGTGAGCTGGACAGCAAAGTTAAGATAAAATGCTGCGGTAGTTAGGGCAGACGTCTGGAGGAGGAGATGAGAATGTTGACAGAGCGTGCAAAACGAAGAGAAGGAAGTTTAACACTAAATGGCAGAAGGGTCGTGTTTGGCTTGTGTTTAATAAGGAAAATGCTTTCATGTTTTGTAAGATTTGCCGCGTGTACACAAAAGAAAAAAACCCAAAACAAACAGTATTAAAATGGGGTTACTCAGATTCAGATTAAGAAATTAGTTCACAGAGTTCTGGGGATATTTGATTCAGAGGGAACTTGGAAAGGATCACGATACAGTAAAAAAATAAATGAATGTTTGCACTTTGTGTGTTTTTCATGAAAGCAGTGTTAATAAATTGAATATAATCTCTTATTTTCACCGCAGAAAAATTTTGCTAGTGGAAATTCTGTTTTTCTAATTTAGACAATTTTTGGACATTTAATTCATATTGGCTACTGTATATCTGCTTAATACAAATACAAATATCCATACAAAAACAGTTACAAATAAAGAGAAAAACAAACAGAGAAAGGACTAAAAGGGCTGGTCGAAATTCTGATTGGCTGGTGATCAAAAAAGTTAATTTCGAACCCTGCCTACACTCCATCAAGTTATGAGGTGAAGTGGTACAATGTAGCTGTGGTTTAGGGGGTTTTGGTTTAGGTATTGCCTGGTGTTTATCTTGTATTCTGGTCTATAATTGTCTTTTATTCCTGTGTTTTAAAATCTTGTTTTATTTTGTTGAGTTCACCCCCTTGTGTATGTTCTCTTTCCTGCTTGCTTACTAACCTGATCTTAGCTTGCTGATTGTTACACCTGGTTCTCATTTGGTACTGTTAGATCCATTCCAGCGCCCTTGGTTCCTATTGAGGCCTACCAGACCCCTGGCCTCGCCATGTGTCAGTCATCTTGGTTGGTACGTCCAGTGGTTGCTTATGAATTCTTTTTCTTGTTTTTCATTCTTGTTCTTTCCTGTGAGTGCACCGCGTTTGTTTTATTAAATAAGATTTGCTCTGAAGTCTGCCTGTCTCCTCCCTCTTCACCTTTTTATAAGGCCTTGCATTTGGTTCTTTCATCCTCCCCGCACCCTGACACCTTCTTTGGTTTTTAAAGATATTTGCAACCTGCAGTGTTCAGACACATGCAACACTGGTTTAAGATGCAGTGTGCTGATAGAGTGAATGTGTACATCTACAGAAAAGAAACCTTCTGGTGAGTATGATGGCTAGCCAGTGGTGTTATCAACCAGGAGGTCAAGGTATAACCTAAAAAATGATTCATTATAATAAAAAGCCACAATTGTAGTCATTTAAATTATTACAGACCACATTCAGTACATAGATCTGGGAGTCGCAGATGAATCGAACCTCTTATGGAGTGATATTCTTGTGGTTGAGGAGTGAATTTGGTGAGAGTGCTGTAATGTGTACATGTGCACAGTCTATTGCACCAGTGGTATTGGGCAGATCTGCAATAGAATTGAATCCCTTCTTGATTGTGACCTGTTCTCAAATTGAATAAATGAGAAATTGTTCATTTTCCCTTGAGGAAAATTATAATACATGACACAATCTGCAATATCATGATATTCATTCTAAAACAAGAACATGCGTTGTAAATCACCAAAAACATTATTTCAATTTTAGTCTGGTGTTCTAAAAAAAACACCATGTAACATTCTGGCCGTAAAAATGTGTTTCTGACTCATTTTGATTGCACGGTGACATTTATTTTTATTAACACCGCAGCATTTTGCTGTGCAGCACTGTGTCACACGCCAGCAACTGGATATCAACACACTAGCTGCTTTGAATGCACACTGTGGCCGATTAATCACAGAAATACAAGATGACATTATTGGAAGTAAGAAAAGCCGTCAATTAGCCGTCATTCCGTTATGCTTCTTTAATGAACTGAACATCAGAAGACACGGATTTTCTTCAGACATTCCAGACAGTTCACAGAATTACTTCTTACCTAAGAACAAATCCAGGATAAAGATTTGTGTGACTGCCATTATCTTCATAAAAGATTTGCAAGTAAAATTTAAGAACAGATTTTCTTTGTAAGAATGATTGGTGAATGAAGATTTTAATTATTTTCCGTCAATTTAATGAGTTCTTTGTCCACTGACAGACTCTCCAACTATTTGACCTGCTTGTTTTCCCAACAACAACTTCCCAAACACATACTGCCTCTGCTTTGGCCTTGGTGGTGGAAAAATTATGAGTGGACGCGTTTAAAAATCAGCACTCAAGGTGCAACAAATGGTACTTAGATTTCCTGGATTATAGAAATAAGGGTTTTTTGTTATTTCTGTAATCATTTAGTGTCTCTTGCCAACAAACATGTTGCTTGTTTAATTTTCTAATATTTAAGTGAGGGTCAAAGTCTTCTGATATATGCACCTGCCGGGCTCCTCGGGAGAGCCAATTCACAACACCTGACCCATGAAATGATCCATTAATCAAACACCTGAGGCCAACTAGATTATTAATGCGTGCAGCAAGATGTCTTAATCATATCTGTGACAGCTCTTATTCTACACAGTCACTTTATCCCATTACTATCCCACCATACAACAGCTGTCATTATATTATGTGAACATTTTCAAGAGAATTCCTGCCAGCCGAAGGATATGCATGGTCATAAGCATACCATATTTGGTGTGAAAGGATCAGCTCCCTGAGCATTTCCAACCCCGTTTCATTTAGTTATTCTTAGTAACCAACCTTTATCCTTGTGCCCACCCGAGCAGCTCTTTGTTATAAACACAGAATGGCTGCCGGTGCTTTGCGGCTTTTTACGATGCCTCCCAAAGCCGCTGCCTATCTACTGTCCTCATTATACCCTCTCTATATGATAAGCCAAATAGGACTGAGCCACTGCTGAGAGATAGTGAAGGCCGTTTGACTAAAGGTTATTTTAAGATAAATGCCACTATTCCCTGGGGGTGGTAGACTTTGAAAATGTGGTCCAAATTTTACTTATGACACTGACGAGAGAGGCAGATGGGCAAAGCATTAATATGTTGTTGTCTGAACCCAGCTGGAAAGCATGAAGTGAAAAATGATACATAGAACCAGCTAGGGGTTTAGATTTTGAATGCAAACAATTTGTCACAATGAGCTGGGATTGGAAAATATATGGCAAGCTTCACTTTCTCCTTTATGTCGTCACAAGGACAGCCATGTGTCGCTGTTAATGGCAATTTGATGTGTAAATGGGGCAGCATTAATAATTTACAAGCATGTCATTAGGGCCAAATGCCCCAATGTTTCTCAGCTAGATTAACACCTGGTACAGCAAGTGTTCACTGAGGAAGCTTGTGTTATTAAGCTCAGTGAAGGAAAGTGGAGCACTGGTCCCAGTAGGGTAGAAGCATTGGATTGTTATCAGGATGCCATGAGGACTTAGTTTGGAACCATCTGCCTGCTCATGCCTCAATATGTTCAAAAACATGCTGAAGAAATGCTGTCCTTTCACGGCCAAATAAATCCCAAACAATGGCACTACTGAAGACCGCAGTAAATTCTGCTGTGAATTTTCTTTCTTTTAATTTCACCAAACATAAAAGTCATCTTTATGGATGGAAATTTAAGGCCTTCTTCCTTCAAGATGGATGGGCACTACCATCTTTCCAAGTTTTAAAGCAACAGCACAACTGAACATAAGAAAATCTTTACATTTTGGCACTCCCTAACGAAGGCTAATTCAGCATCCTTCACACGCTCTGCCTCTTCTCTGAGCTCTCTCAAGCCAGTAAAAGTCAGTTTAATGTTGACTCTTGTCTTATGTCTTACTTTGTTACTTTTTATTGTTCTTTTCTTTGCTTCCTCTGATAATGTCTTCTTGGGTTTCTTTGCTGAATAAGTCATATGCATCCAAATCAGCCATTATGTTGATATCCAGTTGCTGATGTGTGATGCAATGCCATAAAGCGAAATGCAGTTGCCATGTGATGCTAGTTGCCATCTGATGCTAGATGCAAGATGCAAAGTGTGGTTTCTCAGCCCTGGCTTGCAGCGAGGCTATGCGTTCCTCTAGGATGTCCATAACGAATGCTTATGTGCTATCAAAATGTGTCACAAGCACAGATTTTTAAGGTCAGAAAGTTATGAAGTGTTGCTTTAATAATCTGTTGGAATGTTATGTTACCTGAACAACATAATAAGTAAAATTAATAATCCAATTAACTGTAAACATGAAACTGTAATGTAAACCAAATTCCAGATGAAATGCAATTAAAATAGATTCAAATTATCTTTTCAACTTGGTTCTTTTAAAACCTAGTTTGTTGCAGTAGAAAGTTTGTTGGAGTGGGTTATAATGGATTTTAATTAATATCTTTGTTCTGGGATTTAAAGGATCAGAACAAATTTGATCATAAGATGATAAGAGTGAATTAGTTAATCTTTACTGTGGAACCACTTTTTAACCACTCGTTTAAAATAAATTGTGGCATTTCATTACTGTGAACACGCGTGAAGCCAAAGCAACAAACTTCCATTTGTATCATAGTTAAAACACTTGCCTGATATAAAACACTTTTGATATTCTCTGTACTTTTGCGGTTGCACTGCTGTGCTCTGTCTGCTTTCAGTAGGCTAGCAACAAGACATCATTGGTCTGAAACCTTGAATAATATGCAAGTGCCCTCAGTGATATGACGTGTGACCTCAGGTCAGTTTATAATTAAACCCCAACAGAAGCTGCCCTCCATTCGGCTGCTTTTAAAGGTCATTTAAACGATGGGTTAAAAAATAAACTCAAGAAGAAGGATAGTGAAAGGAAATGGTAATATCCCACTGAGCAACCTGACACAGCTTGTGATTTCCTCTCTGCAGTGAATATTTACCACAAATCAAGATTTTTCAGAAGAAAAAAGAGTTGTAAAAAAAACCCCAACCTGAAACTATCTTTGAATCACAATAACAA
>JAPMNP010635083.1:0-14420 GCA_029874935.1 Atherina boyeri
TGAATACTTAAGTACAAGTAAAAGTACAGACTTAAAAATCTACTCATAAAAGTACAAGTACCCCAAAAAACTACTTTCTTGTTGCATCATGGCTGTCTTTTTCTTCCTACAAATTTCTCCATCTTTCCTTTGCGTCATGCCATTTTCTAACAGTAAAGGAAAAGAACAAAGAAAAACACTACAAGAGGATGAAAAACGCTATAATTTATTTATTTACATTTTCAAACTATTTTACTGTACCTTTGTCAGTAAATAATCTGGCTGCAACTGCTTAACACTCTGGTACGGGTAAAAAAGATCCCACTTTTAAGGATTTTCTTTATAGATACCATAATATGCCCACTTGGTTTAGGATCTAATTTGATTAATTTGAGATTTGAATTTGAGATATGGCTATCTTTCTTTTATAATGTCCTCTTGGGTTTATTTGCCGAATCAGTCATAGCGCATGTTCAAAACAGCCAGGGATGTGACATAGTGTAACAAAGCAGAATGCAGCTATCACATGATGTTCTGAGCTGAAAAAGATTTTTTTTTAAAAAAGTTGTGCAAAGTGGGTTCTCAGCCTTGGGACACTGCAGGGCAACATACTGAATGTTGGTTTGCCACCAAAGCGAGTAAGAAGCATAGAGTTTTTTAGACCTGAAAGTTATGTAGTATTATTTAAAAATGCTTCAGTTTAGCTCCTGCTGCTTTAAGGATCCCTTCCATGTTCCATCATACTGCCCAGTGTCATGTCATTGGTCAGAAATGGTGGCGTCCCATTTGCTATGTTTCCCGAAGCAAATGGGATTTTGAAAATAGGAACTTGCGGGATGCAGAAGTGGAGGACAGAGCTATTAACACCACGCAGTTGGCAGGCATATCCTAGCAGTTGACATTAAGTTGGTCAGAACAGGCTAATGTTTACTGTCCTCTTAGCATTGCTCTGAGTCCAGATTGACTCTCAAGAGAAGTATTTGTCACTTCAGTGGCTAAATGTTCGACTGTGTTTACTCTGCCTTTTAATAGAACATTTTTTTCCTGAAGACGGTACAGCACGGACGCAGAACAGTAACTCCGTAGTCCATAGAATATAAACAATAAATGCAATGAAATAATCTTTTGCACTCTGCAATGCAGCTTCAACAGTAGCTGTGCAGGAGCTGCTTTGCGAACATGTTTGGAGTCATAAAACTAGATTAGCTGTATGTTACTACTGTTATCAATAAATTTGACAGCAGTGACAGACACTGGAAAAATAGTTGAAACATAGACTACATGAATTCAGATGTATGCAGTTTCCATAACTCATTTGAGTGCTGCTCATTTAGATTAATATATGAGCTATATGAAAACCAAACCCAGACATCTAACATGTATCCAAGAGCCAAGAACTGTAGGGCTGATCCTTTTAATCCAAGAGTGATAATTGGCTTCTTAAAGTCTCGACACAAAGGCGGTTTAAAAAAACAGCTGTTTCGTATACATTTCCAACCTAAAAGAGTTGACATTTGCACCTACATGTGCTCCTTAATGTTCTGTAAAAGGCCAAATTCCACACCCAAAACACAAGTTGGTTTTTTGTAGCCAACAACTAATTGATATTTTTCCACAAACAGCTCCAATGGCCTTAAATCTTAATCACTGCAGTTGCTCTCGACTAGACGTGACATCATTGCAACAGGTAGCCCAGTTTGTTCCATGGGTCTTTAATCATCAAGATTGCCATCATAATGGGTGAGTGGACCACTGGTTCACAAAAGAAGGCCTCTCTGTGTGGAGGAGACAGATAAGGGGTGTCTCCTCTTCAAACAGTCTGGAGAGAAAAGGGAGAACAGTGTTTCTTTTCTTTTTGTTGATCTAAGATTAGATGAAGCCAAACCAAACTGCAGCTATTTAATTTTCTACATAAAGTGAAATTACAATAATCAGTAAAAAATCCTATTAAACATGTTTGAGGATGGCTTCAACACATGCTACAATGGACTCCTAAGACAATCGACATTCACAGACTCAAAGCATCACCAAAGAGGAGACCTCTGCCAAAACACGATCAACTCCCTGTCATCACATTAACTGCACTTCTTCCTCTTTTCTCTCTCCTCCCTTCTTTTCCCCTTAGCCTTGCATGTTGGATGCCTCGGTGTCAGCCACACCAGTTATTCCCTTAATCCTAAACAGATTGGCTTCCGCCACAGAAGAAAACCCTCAGCCTGGCTGTCTCCTCGGCGCTTGCTCCGCAGAAACCCCATTAATAGGCAGCACATGGCGATAGGTTATGGAATGGATTATGGGCCTTGCGACGTATGTGGTCCGCTGGCGGCTCTGATGGTTACATGGTGGCGATCAGGGACACACTCCCTGCCACAGGAGACAGAATTGATCGGCGCTGTTCTCACTTTTACAGCCTCCCGGACCAAAAGGGGGAGGGGGACAGTTGTCAATCATTCCTAATAGTTGCGCCCCTCAACAGCGGAGTCAATGGCTTTCTTCCTGATGTGAACACTGCATAGAAACTCATGCAGTGTGCTGAACGTGTAATTATCAAACTTGGAGCTGCTTATTAAGATGAGAGAGAGGACAAGGCGATTGTGTTTCTTTCCTTTTTTTCTCTTCCTTTTTTTTTTGTTTCTTGGCACAATGGACTAAGTGGAGGCCTGTGAAATCATGGAGAGGAAGAAGGATCTGAGAGGAGGAGGACAAGAGAGGGAGAAAGAGACACAGGGAGAATGAGATAAAAGGAGAAAGAGACAATCAAGCACACACTTGCACAAACACACAGTATACACACACATACACACAGTCACAGAACATAATGGTGAGGTAAGCACTGTCTTCTTTTTTTCCAAAACCAGTAGGTGGTATGTGTGAACGAGCACATGTGTGCATGTGTGTGAGTGTGAATACAGTGTGTACCTCTCAGGGGGTGGGTTAGGGCTCAGAAACACAGCTGCAAGGCCTGCTCTGTCTCTATCATTTGTACAGCACTGGTCTGCCAAGGGCGAAATGTGACCAAAATTATCCAAGAATTCAGGGGTATGTGTGTATGTGTGTGTGAATGTTTGTGTGCATGTGAGTGTGGTAGGGGATGTCCTAATTCTGGAGGGAAGAGTGAAAATTACACCTCTGTACCCATGTCCTGTGAGTGGATCACACACCGGGTGGTTGCAAAGCCCTCTGGAAAATGGAGGACAGTTTGAGTGATTGCGTTTTTGTGGGTTGAGCAATAGTTTACGGGGCGGTGATTCATTTGTTTGTTAGTCAACATTAGATCTCAGGCACATAGTATGACAGACAAACATCACCAACACACTTTTACTGAATAGAATATCTGATCAAATAGACATACTGCAACCTTGTTCCCCATAAAATTGTTGTTGTTGGAACTAATTTAGCAGGTGAGGGAAGTAGCTTGAGTGTGAGTGGTTGCCTGTATGGATGGATGAGAGTAGCTTGTGTTTGCAATTTCCACTTTTAGCAACAAGACCAAAATGTCTTACGTGCACTTTTTATGTAGAAAAAGTGAAGGATTACATCTTCAGTCTCTTTACTGTGTTACAAGGCATCTTGCTTCATTGTATGTGCAAGCACACATGAGTATGTCTGTGAGTGCAGGCCTGTGTCTGTTCATGTAAGACATAAACAATGGGAGCAGTTCATCAACGCCACTATAAGCAGTCCAAGGCCAGAAGGACGTTGGCCTAACAACAGCTCACATAGACGAATCCTTGGCCTTTGCGACCTTTATCTTCCTCCAACTGGACAGCCAGAACTGTTCTGTGTTCTCTGGCCTTTACCAAGAGCCAATGAACAGACTCAATGGTAAAACATATGGATGCCCAAAAGGCCTTTTCTGCAATTTCTGGAGACTGTCTAGACTCACTCAGTGAGTACAGTGTTTCCATCAATGTTAGATTGCTTTGAAAAATATTAACAAAAATAGAATATAATCATTTACAAATCATGCAAATCTTATATCTAAAGGTGCCATATGTAAGAATTATGTCTCATCTTTTTTTAAGTTATCATTAAATGGTGCTGATATGCTACAAGACATTAAAAATGTTGTTCATTTCAAGTACTTATATCATTGACAACAGTGATTTAGTCAAGATATTCTCATTTCAAAAACAGATTTACAGCCCCCAAATGATGTTATTGTTTACATTTTGTGCTGATATTTGATTAAATCTCTCAATCGGGGGGACAGTTCTGAAGTATCCAGAACTTCTGTGTACCTATATTTTTGTTGACCTATTTTGGCCATTTTTAGCAATTTATTACATAAGCCACGGTTTCATATGATTGCAGTACCAGTTTCTGGCCAGAATCTTACACATGGTACCTATAATTGAATAATAATGCAAAAACTGCATCTCAAATGTGGATCATATTACCATTACACTGCTGGAGTTTCCCTGTAGACCAATTGCTGTCGTTTTGAAAAGAAAATGTTTTCACTTTGTTGTATGGCAAGATTTCCGCTGCCTTCTTTGTGTTTTCTTTTATTTCACAGTGTACAAAATATCTTCTGTGGTGACCGGTCAAATGGCAGGCAGTTGAGACTTTAATAAGAAAACTTTTATTAAAGAGACATCATGCTGCAATACATGAGGGCTAAAGCTGTAGAAATGTCTTTATGATATAAGCATTGCCTTGCCTAAAAATGATGCCACTTGCATGGGAGCTTATGTTGCTTCAAAACTTAACTGCTTATATGTATCTTATTGTGTGTTTCTTCTTTATCACATACAGCACAATCGGGTGCCTTATGTATGAACATAAAGACGTTTTGTTTGACACATGGGTAAATGGAGATATCCAAAGAGCTTGGAGCAGATCCAAGAAAGGATAGTAGATTTACACACATAAACAATCTACCTTGGAGACATTTCTAAACAACTGCAGATTCCAAGACCATCAATTCAAACAACTGTATGTCATTTAGTGTATGCATATGTAGGTCTGAAAGAAAACCCAAAGTGCTACATTTGCTGAGCGATATTTTGTTTAAAGGATGAGGAACAATCCAAGAGCAACCGAGGAACCGCTTGAACTTGAAGCTGCTGGTACATGTGTTACTGTCTACAGTAAAGCTAATTTTACATCACCAAGTACTGAAAGACTGCCATCCATGAGAGAAGCCACTGCTCCAAAATGAATACCTCAGGCTTGACACGGACACCTGGACAAATATAAAGCCCTCTGGAGGAAAATTTCAAGCTCAAAAGAGATGTAACAAGAGTACAACTGAGCGTTCCAAAAGGGCAACCATCCAAAACATCAAAACTTGTGGCACAAGCAGGCAAACATTAAGCATTTTGATTGGCCTTCCTAGAGTCTTCGCTTCCATCCCAAGGAAAAAGACTGTCTTCTTCCCAAATACACTCCCTCGTGGAGTTTTTTTCATGAAGGCTGAAAAACAGATATTTACATTCGAAGAATAAGGCTCTATAGGCTGTAAGATCAACTGCATGTCAACAGTAAAAATTGCTAACAGGGCAGTTACCAAAAACCATACCATGATGACCAAAACCATGATGAACAAGCTGGATTTAAACTTTAGCAAGGCAACAAGAAAAAAGGTGGCATCATGTTGTAATAGAGTGTATTTTAGCTGTATCTGTGACAAAGAAACATTGTTATAAAAAAATACATATTTTTCCCAATGGAAACAAGTCGAATGCGAGTTTAAATTTCATGGGGCCAGTTAAAAACATCACCATCTGTAAATATAACCATGCAGTCAGGGAGTCTGCAGGAAGACAACCATCTGTGGAGGCTAACTTGAATCAACAAGGAATGCTAACTTTCTGGCTCCTTCATTGCAGAGTCAGAAAGTTAACATCAAGGCTGGGCTGTGCAGAGTTCTGGACAATGAAAGGACTTCCAGAGAGGAACATTTGGACTTATAATAACAAACACTCATGGAACAGCCCACTGTCGGAGTTGATGAACAAATTTAAACTTGGAAGATTTGACAAGGCTGGTAAAATGTCTGATGCACACCAACAACCAAAGCATACAGAGACTCCTTCACAGCCAGTCCCAATATTTGAGAGGCCTGCTAGACTGCCGGAAAAACTCAAAACAGATTCTCAAGGTCCTGCAGCAAAACAAGAGGCTCAGCCTACAGAGATCGACTGCCAATCAGCCCCAGCATCTGATTTAACTTTCTGGCTGCCAGCTCTCGTCCTGAACCAAACTGTTCAATGGTAAATTAAACACCCTGTTGCAGATCCACAACCAATTCTGAGACTTTGGTATGCCAACTTAGCTACAAACAGTTAGTGTTGGAGATAAAAACCTTTATCACACCCAAGGTTTACTCATGATCACAGAGATGGAGTTTAATAAAACCCTGGGTGCTATGGGATTTTAGCAAACAACAACAATAGTAACTTGCTGAAGAAGGTAAAAAGACAAAAGTTATTATTTTCAAAATTAACCTCAAGTGTTCATATGCTTCACAGAACAACACCTAGAAGAAGAACACTGCAAAGAAAAGATAAAGAGAATGATAGCTAAGAGCTCTTTAGAGCTATGGAGCGAAAGAAGCAAGTCAAGACTGAACTGGCCCCGAGATTCAGCTTGAAGACAATAGGATGCTGTCTCCGAGATATGTGCTCTAAAAACTGAAATCAGATGCAATGGAGGCACCGGAAGAACTGGAGAACCAGAGGCAACAGTGGGAAAAAGAAAAGTCCTACCCTCTAGAAACATCATCCACCATGAAGGTGGCACAAATATAGGAAAAACAACAATCTGCAGAAAGTTTGATAGGAAGAATTGTGAATTTGGATCAATTGAAGAATGTAAGGGAGGAAGAAACAAACCAACAAAACAAAAAAAACAACTCTGCGAGGAAGAGATTCATCAAGATAATTAAAAAATCTGCAAAGACTTCACCTCAGTCGCACTTCTGATCACTGCTGAAAATCATAAAACCCTTTCTCCTCCACACTCTCTAACACTTCTCACCATGACAACCTTTATCTTTACACAGCTTTTCAAATCTTAACTTCTTATCCTGTATCCTAAACCCTATACTTAACCCTTCATTCTTGTTTCTCGGTTTTTGTCTCGGTTTTTCCCCCTATCCCCCAACCTCCATTGTTGATTTCTCTTTGTCTTGTCTTTTTTCATATTCTTTTAAGTCAATTAAAAAAAGTACATCAATCTATTTTTTTCCACATCTTTCCAACAACAAAGTTCTGAGTATATTGCACGACTCAACATGATATTGGAAGCGCTAAAAATAACATGACAACATCAGTATCAAACACATTTTTAAGTTCTTTGGGTTCTAAGCTAGCACATAAGGAGGCAAATGGAAAAAACTGCATTCCAAGAACATCTTATTTTTTTTACAATAAATTAACTTTTCATTCGCAAATTTAATGTTTGCACAAAGAACAAACTGCCAGTGTCCTGTCATTATAGAGACCTAGGTTTATATGATGTTCTGTTGATTAGTGTAGTGTTGTAAGTTAATAAATGCACAAATGCTTTGATTTATATTATGTTATGTGAACATTTCGCGAGGTATTGTTTAATGTCATGGGTTTGCAGAGGTCCACCCTGACTGTGCATAGAAGAAAACAACAAATATTACTGTTCATTAATTTCAACTAACATGATATGGTATTTGTGTTCTATTAGGGGTTTGAATTTGTTGAAGCAAAAAATGTTTTGTATTTGAGTAAAAGTGAAAATAATTTGAAATATTAATTTTCAATACAATTCAGATTTAGGATATTCATGTGTACAAATGCCCATCAGTAAATCATAACAGCAATTACTAAAATTTAGTATTGGTTCTTTTCTATTTTTTCTCAGCAATACAAATCATCAGTCAGGACCAAGAGCGGATATAATTTTTCAGTGTAATTTGTACGACTGTTAACACACAGCAGTAAAGAAAAAACTAATGAATTGCCACCGTAACCAGAGATGAAGTGATGACACAAAGTGGAGCACTTTAAAAAAGAATCAGCTGGGTGTTAGTTTCTATAGGCTACATCCACTCTATGCATGGAGACTAAGTGGAAAAAGATGTTACTGTTCAGGGAGAGGATAAGTAAAGCACTATGTGCACTCAAACTTTTCTTTTTGTCTAATCAGAACAGTGACTCAACTTACAAGTAGCCCACCAGGAATCCTCTCTAAGCTTCCGATTATCCACTTTGGCATTGGTGTTGATGGCAAAAAAACACACAACAAATTTGAAGTTGCCCCACAAACTCGTGCAAATCTTCTCCTAAAAGTGTATGGTGTACAATCATTCTGCCAGTGAAAAAAATGTATTCAATTAGATTTGATACATACATACATCCCAGAGAGATGCCATCAGTTTCACCAATGAGAAATAGTTACAATCCTCACATGACTGTTTTACCAATTGTAGCCTTGCAGTCACATGACCAGAACACACAAATCATGGCGGCAAAGCAGCTGTCTGATGTTAAAACTGTGGAAGATGAACATCTTATTTATGAAGCATGTTTGGAGGATAAAGTGTTGTTTGGTGGTTTCTGTTCACCACTGTGACAAGGCACCTATTACTAACCGGGATAGGCCCAAATATGGATTTTTAAAAGAGCTCCATTAATAACTTTGTGTGTGGACACCCAATGGTAAGAATTTTAAATGTAAGGTTGGAAAACTATCAGAATCTTCAGGAATAAGGAATCTTTGGGACCCAAAATAGAATGACATAGACTAATTGGAAAAAAAATCAGATCATATAATTACTCAGTACTTGGTCCATCACCAAGTATTTTTTTACTCTTGCTAATTCTTTGGATGACTACTTTTTACAACTACTTTTACTTGAGTACAACTTTTGGCTACTCTAAACACTTCTGCTCAGGTGTGTGTGCTCTCCCCAGTGCTCTACACCCTATACACGGACTCAGCAGTCATTGACCTCCTCAAGCATGGTGGCGAGTCTGTGTGCAGGAAGGAGATTGAACAGCTGGTCGATAATAATCTAGAGCTGAACCTGCTCAAAACCATAGAGATGACTGTGGACTTTAGAAAGAGCCTTGATCCACAACCTCACTCACACCACCACACTGAACAGCACTGTGACTACTGCGAAAACCTGCAGGTTTCCAGGATCCACCATCTCTTAGGACCTAAAGTGGACACCCAACATTGATGGTGTGATCAAAAAGGACCAACAAAGGATGTACTTTCTGCACCAGCTCAAGAAGTTAAACCTGCCTCAGGAGCTGCTGATCCAATTTTACAATGCAGTCATCCAGTCTGTTCTCTGCACCTCTGTGATAGTCTGGTTTGGCTCAACCACTAAGAAGGATAGGAACAGACTGGAGAGGACAATCAGGCCTGCAGAGAGGATCAGAGGTGCAAAGCTGCCCTCACTACAGGACTTATACATATCCAGAGAGAGAAAATGGACAGAAAAAAATCACAGCAGAGCCTGCAAATCCCAGTCAGCACCTTTTCCCACTCTGGAAGGTGGTACATATCATTCTACACCATTGACTGTTACGGTAATATAGCACAAAAAGACAATTGAACGATTTCTTCACACAAGCCATCTCCCAGTTGAATACACATAAAGACACTTAATCTTCTGAATAACTGCACTGTATAAAGTCTGTCTGTGAACACAATCTATGTACATATCTATTTGAAATTCCAATATGGCACATTAAGTTTTCTTGCACAACTCCACTGTAAATAAGATGCATGTACATACTGTATATATTGGCATGCTATTATGGCACAATGCAAACTCCTCTGTCACTTCACTCATATCTAACTCTACCTGTATCTTTGTATATAACATAAATGTCCTATGTCTTGTGATGCCTGTCTTTATGAGTACATGGTGTAACCAACAACTGGCAAGAAATCCATTGTGTGTGTGTGAACATGCTTGCCCAATGAAGTTGATTCTGATTCATTTGGACTCAGGATTTCAGATGAATTTCATAAGTGTCCTCAAATCTTTTGGGTAGTCCAAGTTTTAAACGTGGTTGCGCAAGCTGAACCTACCATACAAGTGAAAGTCCTTGTTTCTATGAGACCTTTTCTTTGCAGATAATAGTCTGTTTTTTCATTCAAAAACTCACTTAAAAAAAAGAGAAAAAAATTGGGGAAAAAAGAGAAGAAATAAACCCAACAGGTCAACATTTGACAGATCAACACATAGTCTACAGCATGAAAGCATAGTGATGCTATCAACCTTGATGCCCTTTAGTGCCAAGCAATCAGACATAATTCAGGCAGCAGTGGTTTTAAACTTCCTGTCATTTTATTACTACTCAGACTCAGTTTGATTTTATTTCATCAGTGAGGGGCTAACCTCTTCACAGCGCTGTTGTGTACAACGCACAGTGATGCTACCAGGTATGTGTTTATGTGCTTATTATTTTGCACTGTGAATGTCCACATAATGGAATAGAAGAGTTTTTCACTGAACAGGTCAGCTCAAAGCTACATCATTTTAAACTCTTTATCATCTCTTCACAGAGTTTAAAGTGATCACAAATGTGTGCTCTTAACTATATGAGAGGATTTGATGGAAATTGCCAAAATGCCCTTAGCTGTCTGTGGATTTTAGAGTTAAATTAGAGATATTTTAGAGATTCTTTTGCATGACAAAAGCAGCTGATGTTGTATGTTTAGTGGACAGCTGTACAACAAATATGTTGATGGTAATTATGTGATCAAAAGACAAGGTGACTTTCTCCAACTCATTTTTTAAAGCAGAAGGACAGGTCTCATTAACATTTTGATAAATGACCTACAATCTTGGCTAAAAATGACTTGAGCACAATTTGAACTCTTAGTAAAATCCCCTTTTCTTCTGCAGTGATGGTGGAAAGCGTCCAGTGCAACCCTGATTTGGCCTGTGTTTCCCCCTTTGCGTGTGTCGAGATCTGAGAACCTCTTACACAACCCCAGACTGCCTTTCTCTTGATCAAAGGTAGCGTGTGTTATTCAGTGAAACTATGATAAAGGGGCTCCTGTTACAATTAGAGGGAAGTTGTGCTTTTTCCACCACTACTCCCCACCCTTCTTTGACTTAGTGGTTCGTTGGTCACATGACTGTGGACATGAGAGCACTGGCTCTGACCTCTGCTTGACAGTAATGACTGCACCTTGACCCCTGGCTTTTTTGTTTAAGTGATGATGACCATGCATGTATTTTCTTGAGACATGACTAAAAAGCGGTCTAAGGGAGATGCCTGGGTGATATAATATATAACGCATCACTTGAACAACCAGTAATAACAAAAGTTTTTACGCTAACCCTCCCCAACAGTGAACATGTTCTCTGTGTCTAAACTTCACCTCAGCTGACTGGACTCAGCAGTCAGTTTGAAACTCTCAGATCCCATATGTATGCATGGGAACGTGTCCTTTTTCCCTTGCAGTCGCCCCCACCTCCTCATATACCCCCATCCACTTCCTGCTATCTCCGGGGCCAATCTAAAGCTGCGCTATTACGAGTCCTGTACTCGGCGTGTTGGTGGCCGATTTAGAACATCAACACCATCAATCAACCCGCCAATGGGGCCAACCAGCTGGCTGAACCGTCCTGTCCCAGAGCCTGACAATTTGTCATCCAACAAGGCCAACTCGCGTTCATGTAACTACACCCAAACCTTTCTCCACTCTGTCTCTCCCCATGCTTAAAACTTCTTTTGATGACTTCTTGACTCGCCCTTTTCAACTACTTCCTTTAAGCATTGATGTTTCAACTCACAACAGCCTCTTTGCCAAAATTTCAAAAAACTTGTTTTCTTTTTGTCTCTCCATATGAGAATAATTGTGCGGTAATAGACAGCACTGAAACAAAGCTAACTTTGGTTCCTCCTGACTGGTGTTTGTGTTGAAGCTGAGAGCGGAGTAGCAGTGTGTTTCATTCACTGTTTTGGCCATTACCTTTTGATGGAAAAATAAGCTGTGCTTTGCCTATTACAACTCTTTCCCCTTTTGCTTTATGTGTCTCACTGAGGTGGGTCATTATCCACCAAAATATACGGCCAACGAATAAACAAACAAATAAACATGCAGTGAAGAAACTATGAGTCATAGCTCTATAAAACATTGGATACGCTAACACAAACTCCACAAATATTCAATGTTTTGTATGCTTCCTGTATACTTGAGCGATAATAATAGAGTAGAACGGTCTTTATATGTCCATAAAAGTCAGAGACATGGCCTATAAAAAGGAAGGGTTTTTGCAAAATAATGTAAGAAAGGTAAGATTTATTTTCTAATTTCATGCCCTCTACTAATATGCAAAAGAGGGAGACACCACAGCTCTTTTAGATTAAGCTCTTCATACTTTGGTTAATTCCTAACAAGAAATCTGAATTACTTCAGCTATGCATGTGGCAAATGGCTTTCAGAAATTTCCTCTTACAATGATGTCATAAATATCCTCCTCACACACACACACACATACACCCACACCCACCCCCTCTTAATTGCTAAGCCCTTACTGTCTTGCCTTATTTTTACTCTGCTTTCCCTCTCCAGGCCAGCTGAGAGACCCCTGAGGGCACCGAGGGGGCCTTAGAGTTGTCCAAACACCAGAAATGAAGGTCTGGGGAAGTTCCTCGCTCTTTTGTCTCTGCCATTCCTGCCAGGGGAACAAGTGCAGCACAGTGCACAGACTCGGGAGTGTGTCTGCCGGGGGTCACGATGTGGCGGCTAGGCCGTCCCTCACAGTCACGCTACCATTTCTTCCCAAAGCGCCCCCACTGCTGTGTACAGCCAGACAGTCGGGCCCAGCTGCACGACTGGCTGCCCTTTACCAGTTCAATCAGCCAAGGTCACCCACAATCAACCAGTGATGATGCACATCTGTGTGTGTGTGTGTGGGCAGGGAGGTATGCAGCAGAGAGCTTCCTCTAAATTCTGTAAATAAAGATGGTAAAGCGTCTCCCACCACGGCCGCACACTTTAACACTTGAGGAAGCAACAGCATACACACACAAACAAACAAAACAAAACAAAATACTGCAGCCTTTGCAAGGAAAAAGTTGAGTTAAATTTAGATGCTCAACTTTCAATTCTGTGCAAGGGATAACCACAAGTCTGCTGCAAATCACAGTCGACACTTCCAAATTTCGACGTGAGACTGATTTCTGCTAAACAGAACCATGCATCGAAACTGGGTGGCGTTTTACACGGTCGCACGCAACTTTATTTGCCTGTAAATAATTTTCCAACATCCCATTCAAGAATTGGAGCGTTTGATTTCAGTTTTATGAGAGCATGTTTTACAAATGCTGTGCAGGCCAAGAGAAACTGTACCTGGCAGTGATACTGAAAAAGGCTTTCCTCACCTTCCCTCAGTATTAATGAGCCCAGAAACAGCTCAGCCAAAAGCCAGAATAGATGACACACTAAGGGAGGAACTGCCAAGTATGACATGACAGACATTAGGGCAAAAACTACAAAGAAATTGCCGAGATAAAGTCCATCTCCTAAAACAGAGAGCCGTTTTAACAGTTCCAGTTTAATGATATCTGTCAGAAAAAAAATATTTATGGCATTATAATATTTGTTGTCTTAATAACAAACTCTCTGCTGCATTTTGTGTGGTGTTCTTTAGATACCTGGAAGAAGAATGTGTTTAGAGACATGGGTGAGTGATTGGGTGAAGTTATAACAAGCATAAATTGGATCCATGGCATTGGCCTTTCTTTGAAAAGTCTTAATGACAAATCACCTCTTTCCTTTTCACCTCCTCGTGTTTCATCTAGGCTGTAGCAAGGTGGCTCTGCGATGATCCACATCATTGGCTGAGCTGCTTCAGTCTTGCCCATGGCCATATTCTGGAGAAAACATCTTTTAGTTTAACGCCTGTCTGGGCTTTTTAGTTTTACCACCTGTAAGTGAAAAACTACTGTTAATTTGAAAGTGCAGACAGGTCAAAGCTGTGGGAAGTGTGGTGTTTTATTGTAAAGGAAAGAATTACTTTGTACCATAATTGCCTCTGTACACAATCTGGCTTAAATGATCCAGAAAATCATATGTGTCCCTCACAGGTTCTCCTTTTTCTAAATTAATTGAAAATGACTTGAAGACTTAGATCACAAGTCATTTACAATCATTATAAGACAGCTCAGGTACATCCACCTCTGCTAAATTTAAGATGTTTTTTTTTCTTTTAAAATTTTCTCCTGAAATTTGGATGTTCATGACAGGACTCTTGAGACCAAAAAAAAAGGGAAAAAAGGAAAGCACTAGGGCTGAACGATATATAGTTTTCAAATCGAAATCGGGATTTCACACAATGCAATTTGGTAATCGTTTTTTTTTTCTTTTTTTCTTCACTTTCATGGTCAAATATCTGCTGTGTCAACAATTTAAAGGTGCCGTATGTAAGAATTATGTATCATCTTTATTTTAAGCTGTTGCAAGACATTAAAAGACATTAAAAA
>JAPMNP010635098.1:0-13024 GCA_029874935.1 Atherina boyeri
CAACAACCCAAAAAACAACAAAAAAAACCAAAAAAATAAACATAGCGCTAAACAAAGCAGAGATTTTATTTTATCCTTAAAAAGGGCCCTTGTTAGGATAGTCACCCTGAAAGTACCAATACTTTTGGGGATTAGTGGCACAGAAGTGTCCTGTCCAATATTATTCCACTGCTTTTTACACTCGAGCTTAGGATCATCTGTTCACTACAGTATATCTAAAATTACTTGGTACTTTTGGCACAGTTAGTGCCTCTTTGTCATTTTTAAGCAACAATTTTAACAATATGAAGGACATCTGCCCAGTGGGCACCACTATCAAACTCAAAATAACTTACAAATCCTCAAGAGAGCCACTTCAAGCAGCATTTCAGTACATCAGTGTGCAAAGTGCCAGAATGAAAATAACTTTTAAATTAAAAACAGTTGAACAAGAGGAATTAGATAGAAGCTGCAGCGGACAAAAAATAGAACAACAACATAGAATCTAAACAAACCCGTCTGAAGCAGAACCAGTTTACAGCAAAATAAGTAAGGCAAGGCACGGCAAGTTTATTTGTATGGCGCTATTCATGGACAAGATCATTCAAAATGCAAGTATGCCTCACCTGGAATATGAGGTGTACCTGTGTGTCATCCATATGGTTAATTAGTATGTTACCAGAGTCAGAGGAAAACAGCATGTAGACTGAAATAAACAAGGCAACGGATCAGAACACAACTCACATGCTGGGTTTCCATTGCTAGCTGTCCTTGTCATTGAGAATTTGTTAAGAAAGAGTAAATGTAACAATGAAAATTGAAAAAACAAATTCCTCCATTACTTGAAAGTGAATATGCTTGCTATGTGGCCATTCTTCAAAAGGACCACAGATGAACCATGGACAAGTTCCTTACGCATGCAAAAGAAGTCCATATTCCAAACAAATTCCATCAAAGGACAATGGACAATAGATTAACGATAGACAACAGACTAAAAGGACAATAGACACAAAATTCTTCCTTTGCAAGCAAGCATAATCAAACATTTTCCCTGACTGCTGCTTCTCTTGCTCTGGTAAAAAAAACAAAAAACAAGCGCCCACCCCGGTACATGGTGGTCCTATACCTGACACCATATTTATAAATGACTCATAACTAAACAAAAAACAAAGAAACTTGGCTAAAAATAATCTAAACCGAATTATCCAAAGAAGGTAAATTATTTCTAACAAGAGATAAACAGCTCCTACAGCTTACTTGAGTTGGGTTTTGCTTGTTTGAAAGAGGACTTGATATGAATAAAGGGGAATAGAAACAGCTTTGTGAATTGTTTCTGACCTGGTAAGAATTCAAATAATGCAACTAACCAGCTGTTTTTTGTCTGAACTTGAAAACAAAAAACCTCACATGATTTACCAGCATTTTCCCAGAAATTATATAACTCCCACAAATAGACTATTCCTGAAGGAAAACTCTCTCAATTCTCCTCTTCTGGATGTCCACATCAGCTGTTGATATGTTTCCCTCCTTCAGGTTTGTTTCAATTAGACATGTGCTTTTTCCACTTAATCACAACAACAAAGCCCATGCCGCCACCTCCTAGCTACATTACTCAACCTGGTTTATTCACTTTAAACCAGACGATGCAAATATTGATTCACTTCTTCAAAAGATCACTTTAGATTTGCTTTGCAAGTGAAAAACCCAGCCAGTGTATAACCATTAGTGTAAAAATGTTCTTTTAAGAACAGTTTTCAAGATTTTTTTGTAAATGAATGATGGTTTTACAACTGTGTTGATAAGTATGGAACATGATGATTGAATACTGATGTTTGTCAAAAAATCATCCATTCACTTTGACTGTCAATGAGGAAAGAAGAATTGGTTAGGTTAGAGCATAGGTGTCATACTCTGGCCCGCGGGCCAAATTTGGCCCACAGTGTAATATTATCCGGCACACAAGGCGATACCAAATGACTCCTAGAGCTGGCCCACCAACCATAATACTACAAGTCCCACATTGCACCGCCAGTGCATTGGCACGTCAACCAGGTGCCAGCGTCATTCTGCATCAGCCCAAAAGAGCTTCTCACCTGTATCAACTTTCATTGGACATTGGATATTGGGAAACTTAAAAAAAAATTAAATCACTGAAAAAAAAAACTGCTTTTATAGTCATGAGATAAATACAGCAATTTTTTCTTTCTTTGTTTTGTTTTTTCATTTATTTCATAATTAATGTTGTCTTAAAGGAAATATCTTATAGGCTCTGTTAGTGCCAGGTTGAATATGTGCAATAAGGACATTTCAATGAATTTTCAATAAATATTGAGTCCGGCCCTTGGCTTGCTCCAATTTTTCTAATTTTGGCCCGCTGTGTGTTTGAGTTTGACACCCCTGGGTTAGAGAATTGATAGGGAATTGCAGAAGATGGATAAAAATGTGTTCTCTTTTTATGTGCAGATAAACAGAAATTCCCCCCATTGCTAATATTGTAATACTGTATCAGTAAGGCATACTGGCAAAGCAATCCTTGTAATCAGAAGCAGTATTTGATTGATTGATCCTGAGTGAAATATCTAAGAAAGCCATTGCTGCTTTGTCACGATATTTGGCAAATACAGAAGATGATTATCTAAAATAAATTATGATTAATTTTGGCTTGTGCCAAAACAAGGTAAAATTTTTCCCTGTCAAAAAACATGGTTAAGGAATAAACATCTGCCAAACAAATGGCATTTCAGTTCCAGCTGCACTCTGTTTAGTGCTGATTAGCACACGGTAGCATGCTACGTTATCAGACTGCAGCATATTGCATCGCAGATGTTGACATCTAGCTGAAAGCACTGCAGCCTCAAATTTGCAAGCGTGACAACATTCACTTACTTCCAACCCAATTTTGCACGAGTTGCACATTAAATAAGTGCTTCCAGCAATGAATTTCACTGCACAACTTGATTGCTCTCTTAACACATAAATATGTGAGGGCCCGGTCAAACCAGCATTAGTAAAAAACGTAATATCATGAAAAAAAAAACAGTTTGTTTCAGTAGAATCACAATGTTCAGTGGGTGCAGGTGAAGTAAGGACTTTTTTGTGTAAAGTTCAACTTTGGTGAACTTTGACACCAAAATTTGTACTGCTGATCAGTTGCAGATGTACAGACAGTCTTGACGGTCCTGACCTTCTGAGAAAACGGGGACAGCCTTGCAACCAAATTTATATAACCCTGCTGGAGCATTAACTGCTCTGTAAAAGAGATTTAGCACAATCTGCAGTTAGTTGTGAGGGAGTGAAGGGCTGCTCCCACTGAATAACCAAACCTTTAGCAATGATTGTGTGGTATAGAGTTGTTCCACTTTTTGTTGTCAGAAAATATTAATCTAAAGCAAGAGACGGAAAAGGGTTCAGGAGTGAGAACAGGGGGGAAGTGGACTGCTAGACTTGCACGGACACCGTGCTGGACCTCTAGTGGTTTTATGTTTGGAGGGATGTCTGTGGTGTCTATATGTCGGGTTGTCCTCTGCAGAGCTGGGCCCTTGATCAGAGGAACTGAGACCACAAGAGATGCCAGAGAAACTGGAGCACCTCTGATTGTTGGAGGAGGAGCAGCAACGGAAGAACAGGGGCTGGCTAAAAATAATGTATCTCTGAGGAGAACAGGAATACATACACGCACATTCACACGTACAGGCACACGCAGACAGGTTGTGAAAGAAGTCTAGATTATGTAGAAAATGCACAGTCTGGTGTTTGGATACTTTTTTGTGATGAGAGGAAAAAAAGTGACATGAAAAAGAAAAACTTTTCCAAATATAAGAAATCTCAGCTCAACACCTGTGGCAATGAACAAGTTATTGTTGGAAGTAGTGGTTTACCTCAAACATTTATTTGCTGAAACGCAGGATTTCCTTGAACACCAGACGTTTTTCACATTGCAGAGTTTTTGGAATGGCATCCTCCAAAAAAAGAAAAAAAAAAAAAAAAGAAAAAACCAAGACAAAGAAGAAAAAAAAAGGTCCAGACTTGCACACGGAATTTCATGTGCTTCTTATGACTGACAAAAACAAATGTCAGGGGACCTGTTAACCCATGCACACATGGATATATAGATACACACGTTTGCAATTCCAACCTAGAAGGTGCCAGAAACAGTACTTTAAGCATCCCTGCTGCCAGTTTGTGGTAAAGTATTCAGGTCAACTCTTTCAACCTTCGCAGAGATTTCTAGAAGCTGTTCTGTGCAGCACTTGTCAGATTGTTTTATAGAAAGATTACAGTCAAAGTAGTGTCGTAATTTTTTCATGTTGGCATCAAAGTAATGGGCTTACCTTCATGCTCTTGAGCCCAGACTCTCCCCAGCTCAGCCTGGGAAAGACAGATGAGGAGAACAGCACAAAGCCCCATGTCCAGACAACACTTCTCCCTCCTTCCCCTTCTTTTATCACTCCTCTCCCCTCTTTTTTTTCTTCTTTTCCCGTTTTCCCTCTCACTAAGAAAAGGGTGCCTCAGTCCTCCTCTCCTCCACCTTTCGTTGCTGTCTGTTTGCCTCCGCTCACGCACTCAACTGCTTTTTCCTCACTTAAGCCAAGGTTTACTGCTTTTCTCCCTCCTCCGTCTGTCTCCCCACTCTGCTCTGTGTCCTTGTTGGGCCCTCAGATTAATTCCTGAAGTGATGAATCCATGGCAGGAAAAGAGATGACAAGCAGCTGAAGTGCTGCAGAGTGAGGTGTCTCGTCTTTACTCTTTTAGTTTTCACTCCTCAAAGCCATTTTTCACTGACTTCTCTCCACTCCCCCTCCTCTGTATGTGTATATTTGTTTCCTTACATTTATCTTTTGCTTCCTTGAAAAGGTGCTCTGGATTTGGTTAAAGTTATCCAATCAGAAAATATGTGTGTATTTCTACATTATTTTCCCTTTCCATCAAAATAAAAGAAAAAAGGTTGTTAGAGTTGGGAGGTGCATGTCTCCCCCATGTGGAAGCATGCTGGAGATGATAAATGTGATGGTTAGAGTTCACGTTTTGTGGGCTGTTTTACAGAGTATAAAAGTGATCAACGCTTTGTTTGCATATATAATTTCACAAATAAAAAAAGCTTTAAGAGGAAGAGATTATGTAGTTCAAGTTCTATATTAACTTGATTGTGCAGGATGAAACATTTCTCCCATGTATCCTCTCATGTGAGTGGGAATGATCCAGATATATGTTGGTACTTTTAGTAAGTTTATAAAAACAATAAGAAATATCTACATGAATAGATTATTATCAAAAAATCTTGAGTAATTGTATTTTAGAATTCTGCTAAATTAATTTTTGTTAATCTTTTAGAATGAACCATTCTACCTGTACAGATGAATAAGATATATCATGACAGAAATGGACAACAGCTTCATCAAAATGATTAAATGGATTATTTGTTTATCTTGTTAAAGTCCCACCAGAGTTAAGCAATTTGTTGTTCTTTAGCGCCCCCTAGAGTTGTGAGATTGAACAACACTGTTGTAAAATTAAATCCCAACCCATGCACAGCCATACATGTGATGTTGAGAAAGTCAGAGACACTAAGAGTAGAGGGCATATTTAATAACATATGTTCTGTACAAACTTGCAAAAAACAAAGGAATTCAAATGTTGGAGCTTTTTCTCAATACCACTCTTTTTTTGTTTTATTTATGTTTACATGTGCAAGATTTCTTCAGTCAGGGTGCAGTTCTGGTTATGCCTGTACAGTTTACATGGACCCTCAAAAGGTTATCCCGATAAGGCTGTTTGAGACATACTCTGCTCTAATCTCACGACAAATGACAAAATCCTCTGAGGACTTATTGAAAGGTCAACGGCTATTCATCAAAAATAATAGAAAAGACAGTACAACAGTTCCCTATCAGACTTTCCTTGACAACTGTGTTGGTTTTTTGTTGTTCGTGGGATGAGCTACTACTCCACACTGCAATTTCATGTAAATGGACATAAATTTACTCAATAACCTTCCATGGATGGTAATTCTGAATGAGAGAGCCTGAGATCTCTCACGACCACACTAAACTAGATTTAAAATGAAAATGTAGTAAAATAGGAATTTTACGTTCAAATACTTACATTTCCCTCATCTGCTGTTTAGCCTTGGAGAACTGTTACAGATCCATCTGCAGAATCTCCTCAGGAATCAGCACTGAACTGGTTCAGGTTGGTAAAACACAACAATACATCCATTATTGACAGTGATTGTCAATAAGGCCTGTGTGAAGCATCCATGTTTGGATTTGTAGCTTCTCTGTAGCAACACCCACCTTTTCAGCACTTTCTCGTTTCCTCAGAGACAGTAATCACCCAAACCTCTTCAAAGACTTTTATGTATCTCAATAGCAATCTGCACATACATTGATATAAACTGAAACTTGACTAGTTAGTGGAGGTATGCAACTGTCACAGTAATTCCAACATTGTTCAGATGGAATAGTGTGTTTGCTGGGGACTTTTTTTTTTTTTTTTTTAAACCACAAATTAATTCACACTTGGTGCTCTAGTGAGCATTTTCTGGCAGCAGGGCAGTGCATGAGGGATTGATTGTCTGTGTTTGTTATAATCATGAAACATGTCACCCACAGCAACAGTGTGACTCATTTTCTGTTTTCAGTCTTTTGTGACAACAATGGAGCAAAAGCGAGAGAAATGAAAGCGGTCAGGCTTTGGCAACATGTTATTATTGTGGTATTTTCATGTGATTTGTTGGCAATAAGGAAAATGTGGGAAAAAACCCCACTAGCTTTATCCCTTTATGTTAGAATTGGCATATTGATATGGTTATTGTTAACAATCTGTCAGTAGGGTAGGATGATGACATAGCAGTAGGTGTATCCTGTTTTGATCAATTTAATGACTGGAGTGGCTGGTTCTTCTAAGAGAATGAAGAAGTTTCAGAAAAAAAGAAAAAAAGAAAGATTTACAAGGGAGAAAAAACACTTGTGTTTGCTCCAAACTGATCAGACAGCATTGCCAAACTTTGCACATCCAAACATTAATCTCCATTAACTTATACTATAAATAAAAAAACTGGAGCCAGCTGGCAGCAAAACCTCCCCTTACTTTTCATCACTATTTGTATTTGTATTTATTTATTTGCACCAGAAAAACAAGACAATTACAAAAAATGAAACAAGAATAGTAAAATAGTAGAATAGAGAGGTAAAAAAAACTATATGGGCTTATACAAAACACCTCCCCAAGAAATATACAAACATTCAAAAGATAAATCAACAACAACAATAAGTGAAAGCAACAACTAATAACAACAAAAAAGAAGACAGTATAAGTGCAATTTTATAGCACACACTCAAAGAAGTCAGAAATAAGAACATGGGTGTCAAATGTAAAATAATTGTATTTGATTGAGTAAGTGTATGTATGGGCATTCAAAAAGATAATGATCCAATGATTAGTATACTGGGAAAGAAACTAGTACAGTAGGAGTCTTGATTTATCAGGTAAGTTTTCAGTCTTAACTTAAAAGTATTGAGGGAGGAAGATAGTTTAACAACATGAAGATGAAAATTCCAAAATATCTATCCAACTATCCAATCTTCAAGCTTTTTTTGTGCTTGAAAACACATTTATTTACTTCTATACCATGCAAGTACATCCTAGCTCCTGTGGCTCATCTTCGATGGCACTAGATCTTTTTCTTCTCTTTCTGTATATTTTAAAAAAGACATTTCTAATATTATGACTCTTTGTAAAATTGATTTGTAAAGATTAATTGTTGAGCTGTGCAACCATGCTTCTGATGTTTCAAGACACAGAATCCTCAATCAAAATATACATTTTTCACCTTATTAACTAGGAAAAGACTGGGAATAATGATGCCTAAAATACATCCTGTTTTTGTGAGTCCTTACAAAGTTACATAATGTCTACACAAACACTTCAAAGTGGGGAGCGTCGACTTTATTGGTCCAGTAACATTGCAAATTTGTTCCAGGTGAATACTTGCCAGACAGCTGAGTTTGTGCAAATAGTTAATAGACTTTAATAAAAATCAGAATTTAAGTTTTAGTCAGTAATGATAATTTGGAAAATTGTATGTTTTTGTTCTTTCTATGCATTTAGATATATTTGGTAAGTTAATAGAAATGTGTAAAATCCTGTAAATTTATGTGCAAAGAAGAATGAGAATTGAATATAAAGTATGTTTCTCAGTATCTCATATACTTGGCAATAATTACAGAGTTTAAGTCAGAATATGTATTAGAACAGAGTTTCACTGTAGGGTTTACCTTGGCTGGTTTCAAAGCTCTGATTCATTACAAGAATCTTTGCTTTAACCAAATGAAAATGTTTTTTCACAATTAAATTGAATTGATAATATACAGTCATAAGGTTAGTTTACATTACCTTAACACAGCTAACTGCTTCAAGTAAGTCTTTTTGAGTTTCTTTTTAAGATACAACCAACTAACACACACTTATTTGATCTGATGATTTGTCATCTAGAATCATTTATCACCAACATATATTTGTATAGACTTGTAGATTGAATCCAACAGGGCCCTGATAATTTTGGAAAAAAATAAGATCCATTCAAAGTTGTCATCACTGACTTATCTGTGGTACTGGGATGTTGACTACACTAATCTGGCCATATGGTTTTAATTGGAACGCAGGCCTGCCAAAGGTCACATAGCATACAGGACAGGCTAATGACAAGAAGGCAAGAAATAATCCTCCAAACTGTGGTCTCATCCAGTATTTGGGATCAATGCGTATTGGATATTTGTTGGGATTTAAACTGGTAACAGTGATAGATGTGATTACTCAGTACCAGTGACCCTTGTTCCAGATTCCCTACTTGCATTTTTCTTCTTTTCCCCCCCTTTTTTTTAAGACCTAGCACAAAGAAGAAAGGGGGCTGTTTCTCATTATAGAGGGAGTCACACTCATCTGTCCTGTTCCAATTGGAAACAGGTTATAAAGAAAAGCAGGACGAACATCTGAAACCAAAATGAAATACAACCTTGATTTATTTGGGGTTATTTTGAATGATGATGTAGGTGTATTCATTTAGTCATAAGGACCCAAAACAGAAATAATGTTTTTTTAATCCTTAATTTAAGCATTAGCCCTTTTTAAAAGTGTGCATTTAAAGGATTATCGTCACCATAGATGAACAACCCTGAAGGACAGATGTGATTATTACTCTGCAAGGTGGGCTTGTGGCCTCTTTTGGAAACTGATAAAGGGTTTTATGGTCATCTAATCAAATTGAGAACCTCTTGTTGGAGGTCACCCATTACTATTTTAATGTTCTGCCTTTAAATTGAGGCATATACAGTTTTTTTTTTGTTTGTTTTCAAAACAAAATGCCTAAAGCATTTTGGCAGTATTTTAGCTCTCTAAAGAGTCTGACACTGAACATGTAGTCATTAACTTCACTAACATCTGTTTAACCCCCAATAAAGACACCGCACTTTTGAGCATGTAAAGCTAATGACTACACATCATACAGATGCAGAAATCAAAATTACATTGATCAGATAATGAGATTACATTCCCTGCTAGCTATCTATGATCTGTAAAGTAATTTGCTGCACAGATTTCTAAGTTGTATAAATTGCCTTATCTCAGACAAAATAAACCTTTCTTGCTCTTAACAATAAATGGCTTCATTTTACTGCTCAGTTAACTTCACGAGGAGCAATTTAAAAGAGTAACCCCAACCATTCACTGTAAAATGTACCATTTTGAACCAATTAGTGTAACATGTTGTTTCTTATTGTTGTAACATTTCAACCAAACTATATATATTAAATATCTATTCTAACCCTGATCTTGACTTCAAATCCTAAGCAATGCATTTTCAAGTGACAAGGAAGTAGAAAAGTAAAATGATTGTGGAAACTGTTTAGGGCAAACCTTGAATTTGGGGTCTCTTGCATGGGAGATGTCAGACTAATGACACTGCCACCAGTTACTCTTTGAAGACTTTGTGGCCAAATCAACAATGTTGTTCATACTAAGAGGCTTATGTACAGGCATAGCAAGACATTAAACATAAAAATTGTACTAAAAACAGTCAATAGGGAAGTTTTTTTGCCATTGGTTTTTAGGTCTTGCCTCCTGTGAACCTTACCCACAACACACACATTCCTTGTTGGGAGAATTTACAACTGAAAAGTGTGTGTGAATAACTACTGCAGAGACCGGACCTACTCCTCTGCATAGTTTTCCAAAATTCTCTCTTAAAACAGCTGCAGTTATCACCAAAATTTTGCATGATATAAGGTAAAATAATGGTATGATCTGCTTATTAAAAAATGAGGCATGAAAGATGGATGATGGCTCAACTGCTTTGTGACTTAACTGTGTCATTTGATCCAAACTAAGCTAAAAAAAATAGAATAGATAACATTGGTTATGGCGTATAAATGTGGTGTAACTTGGTAAATTACCCTTCAAGAAACTTTAATTCTTTGTGACCTCTCCTGTTACTTTGGATGACGTTTACAACATCTGTTGATTACTGATGAATTGTACGAGCAGCTTTTTATTCTGCATCTGTCATTATCAAAGATACTAAAATCTCTTCTGACAAACATACTGGCACATGTGGATATGACCCATCTTGGCTATTACCCTTCCCCCTACACCATCTGTATTACTGAAAGCGTGCTGTCCTGTAAAACATTTTGTTGTGAAATTTTTTGACAGAGTGATAGCAATACAGAAATTTGAACCCTGAAGTAATCTTTTTACTTGCATACTTTTGCTCTGTCCTAAAGATTGTAAGGTTTAAAGCAGTTTTTTCCGACTATGTTTTCTTAGTAAAGGGAGGTAGAGTCCTCAAACCCTCCAGCATTCATCGCTCCCTGTAGGGGGGTCAAGGTCCATTACAATGGACAGAAATCAGCCTGCTCATTGTTTGCGTCAGTCCTTAATTGCAAGAGCCTCATCTATGTTGATTCTAACAGTTCACACATTCATTACGAACGTCATTAGCAGAATCATTAACACTGGGAGAATATGTTGAGGACTGTTTAGAGACAATTATCTGCTGTTGGCACTGAGTAAATAAAAAAAGGGGGGGGGATTTTGCTGTAAATACGAATGTAGAACAACAAGTGTTTGTAAGAACATGATAATGGGGTGCAGTGGGAGTTGTTTACATTGGGATTCTGATGCTGCGCAAGCCAGAGCTGCTAACAGCAGGGACACAAATTGCAGGAAGACAATATAAGTTTCTGATTTGAAATATCCTATGTTTTTAACATTCCAGTCTGTCTGCTCATTATCATAAACACACCCTTTATAGTATTATCAAGTAGAAGAGTTGGAAAACAATTAAATAGTTTAAGACCATGCCACTTTCTTATTTGCATATACTAATTGCTGCTATTGTCCGAACTAACTGACCACTAATTATGTCATTAGTCTGTGTTAGCCTGTTTTGATAAGAACTTAACTACCTGGTGATGAGATAAAGTAGGAGCAGACTGCAATATCAGTGTGTCCTATCTGTGCTGTCTGCCATTGGGAACATGTAATTTACTAACAATAGTTAAGACAACTCACTCTAAGTGAGTGCAAATGAAGTAGTGAATGCTAATGTTAGGAATGCTATGTGAAGATAGTTTCTCTATACATTTTAGTGATACAGTGGCTTGCAATAGTATTCAACCTTCTTGGCATCATTCATGTTTTCTTGCGTTCCAACCAGAGTCTGCAGCACAACTAATTGAAGGGCACCATGTAGCAAGCAACACTATGAAAACATTGGAGTTCTCTTAACAGGTCAGGACCAACGTTGTTGAGAAGTGCAAATCAGGGTTGGACAATAAAAAAGCTTTCATACTCTAAGGGAAAACAATCATCACAAAATGGAAAGAATATGGCATCACAACAAGCCTCCACCAAAACTCACAGACTGGGTAGGGAGGGCATTAGTAAGAGACACAAAGACCAAAAGCCCCGTTTCCACCAAGGTGTCTGGCTCGGGGTGGATTGGCACACATTTCCACAGGCGAAAACTGGAAAGGGTGCAAGAACATCTGATTCAAGCTGTCCTATTTTTAGGAGTCTTCTGTTGGGGTCTCAGTCTCACTGATCTGACCGTAAAGGGTTGAACTTGACACACTGCAGTCCATTGATTGGTTGAAAGAATAATCACTCCATGTGGGACTTGGCAAGATAAAGCAGGAACAGCTCCATATGTAAATATTCTGTGGATTTTTTGTTGTTTAAAGCAACATGCCAAGAAGAAAGAAACAAACTAGTGGATGTCCGCCATTCTCCTCCTTTGTGTCTGTGCTGCATTTTCCTTTTTTATGATTCAAGGAAGCCATGGGGCCACTATGACCTCAGACTCTTACTGACACATTTATTGCTATCCTGTTTATACCACATCTACCAGGAAAGGGTACAGTTGGTTGTAGAAATGCAACAAAGATCAGGGTTTACTGTACTATACTTTAACAAATTGTTCCATCCCGAGCCATACCCCTTGGTGGAAACTGGGCTAAAGTTAACGTTGATGGTGTGTTCCAGTTGTCCACAGAACTTGTTTTTCTGAGATAATTTCAGCTGAAAATGATAAAATGTACTAGTTTTTCCGAGCTGCAAACTCGTAAAGCTAAATGTGAAGTTTTTGCATGGCACAAACCCAGCACCTTTCATAATTCCAAGAACACCATCCCCACAGTGAAACATCATGGTGGCAGCATCATGCTGTGGGGATGTTTTAGCATCAGCAAGGACTTAGAAACTTATCAGAATAAAGGTAACAATAAACAGTGCTAAATATGGGGAAATTATTGAGAAAAACCTGTTTCAGTCTTCCAGAGATTTGTGTTTGGGACAGAGTTTAACCTTACAGTAGGACAAGGACTCTTAAAGCAACATTACCATGATTTACGGAGAAAGGTTAAATTAGTTGGAATGGCCTAGTCAAAGCTTAGAAGTCAATCAAAGAAAGAAAGGGTAAGGGTAATAACTAAAACTGAGACAGAATGAATAGTTTGACAGACAGACATTGCAAGGAATCAACAACCAA
>JAPMNP010635099.1:0-16660 GCA_029874935.1 Atherina boyeri
TGTAACATATCAGCACCATTTAATGATAACTTAAAATAAAGATGAGACATAATTCTTACAGATGGCTCCTTTAAGATACAGATGCCTGGATTCATATTTGCAGAAATACCACTTGGATAGACAAACACATGCTGTACATCCAATCTTAGAATTGGAACATATGAAAAAAATGTGTCAAAGCAGGCAAAAATGGTGACGACAGTGGAGCCAGACGTCAAAGGTTTCTATTAATGGAGACATATGCCGATTTTTTTTATTTTTTTTTTTACAATACATTGAATGTACAGTAGCATATGAGGTTGAAATTGGATGAAGATACAGACGGAGGAATTTGGATAACTTTAGTCTGGAATCTAAACAGCTCACTGATGATCGTGATTTAAGTTATCTGGATCCCTAAGTAAAATACCCGCCTTCTGTTTTTTTTGTTAATGAGCTGGCAGTGACTTAAAAAATTAAACAAATGCTCTCAAGCACTAAAAAATAGTGATGCTGCCATAATATGTCCCCCTCTAATCAGGATTAACGCCTCCTTCTAACTAAATTAATTGCAACTTCCATTTTAGAGGCTAAAAACAGAGGGTGGGCAACTTGACTGAGACACAAATGAATGCCCACTTGCCTGCACAGTTGTCCTGTCTGATGTCTCGACCTCACACCTCACAACGAGGCAGGCCAGTTTAGCCCTATCAGCAGCATGGCTCTCTGATATCATCTGCTACTCTACAGAAGGAAGTGAGACCAGGACAACTTGGTGTGAACATGCATCCTGTCTCCTAAGGCCCTCTTGACAACCACTGATGTCATGTTCCTTTGTGTGTGCATGTGCAGATGTGTTTTTTCATGTTTTTTTTCTGTCTCATAAAGCTCTGCCATGTTTTTCTCCAGTAGAAATCTGGACATTAATGAGTCATGTACTGGATGTATTTAAACGGTTCTTTAACAGGGTTTAGAATAATTTTGAAGGGTGTAAGTTTTTAGGAAAGATGACTGAGACTGAACAGACTGAAAATCAGAAAAGAGCTTTGCAAATAATTTTTCGCAATAAATTGCACAACTGGTATTTTATTTATCAGATATTTAACATGGTTGCCAAGTGTTTCTACTTCCCTCAGCTTAGATTAAATTCATTTAGAGTATAGCAATAAATACCATGGCCTCACACGCGCTCAGAGGAGAATCTCCTAAATAAATGGCTGTAAAGAGGATGGGAGAGATTAGATTGTGATCTATTTAATTCAGATGAATTACTTTTCAAAAATGGAAAAGCATTTTTTTAATCTCCTCTTTGGTTAAATGGATTCTAAATCTTTTGATACTGGTTGCACGGAAGGCCGTGGATGGCGAGCACCAGACTGGCGATTTGTAAGAAAACCTGTTGGGATGAACACAGAACACAGATCTAACCTTTTATATAAACCAAATGGATTTACTCTATATTTGAAAGAACAGGCTGGTAGAGAATGAGGGAGAAAATCATTTTTGAGTAATGTCTGGAAAGGAAAAAGGATCAGAAAAAGACCTGATTGCTGGAGATACAACAATAGCCATCGGCCTTGTGTGCCTTGGTGTTATGTGTTGCTAACCTTCACTGAGGTTGAGCACATTAGGCAGGTGCATCCTCAGCAAACACTGATGACATCAGAGGAAGTTCCTTTCCTCAGGCCTCGGAAGATTTGCCACTCTCTGCTCACATCCTGTAGGAAATGGCAAGTAAATGCTCTTAAACCATATCTGTACGTGCGGTTATCTCAGTATTTGTACTTTTTTCCCACTGACCTTGTGCTGAAGGGGAAACTTTATATGTGCACTAGTGACATCTTTCAGTGTGAATACATTAAAGTAATGGGAGTGCCCCAATTCTTTCTGGCATAAATGACGCTACCACTGAGGGAAACAATCACAACTAATTTATAATGTTGCTCTGAAAAAAAACAAAAAACAGACTGCTACAGAGAGAGAGAGGAAAATGTACAATTTGATAATCATTGAATATTAATATATTTTTTTCTCTTCTTTTCTTTTCTCTTCTCTTCTTCTTTTTCTTATCTTTTTATATGTTTTTGCACCTAAAGGCTGGGTATGAGCTGCTGTCTGTGGATGGTGAGAGTCTGCAGGGAGTGACTCATCTGCATGCTGTGGATGTAATTCGCCGCGCCTTCAGCAACAAGGCCAAAGATCCAATGGTTTTTGTGGTCAAGGTCCCTAAGGTCCCTACCACCACCCAAAAGACCTGCTGAGTAAACTTTGTGGCCAACTGCTGGTTCAACATAAAGAATAAAAGTTGCAAAACCTTGTGGAACTGAAAAAACAAAAAAACAAAACACAATTCACTCCAGAAAAAGGAAATATGGGGCACAAAGCCATTGTTATAAAGATTCTCATGGATCCCTTTTGCTACAATGAAATGTAAGATGAAGTTTAAATGTTGCAGGTGTATGAGTTTTATAACATTCTTAGCTTTTTTTAGCAAACATTTTACCAAATGCATTCATTGCACAAGAGCTAGACTAACAGTTAGTAATGTGTTGTTTTCTAAAGAGTGTTTGATGACAAGATTATGTGATTTATAATCTTGTCCTTCGTTGATAGTGTGCCACTGAATGGCAGCCTTGCCCTGACCTCTGAGCTCTGACAGTGGAGCCAAAGGTATGCACTTCACACTTCTCAGCCCAGCAGCCCTGCAGTACTGCCAGAGGGAGATTACCCCATCCTGTGTTATAAGATTTATAGATTTAAACTCAGATTAAACCGCTGTATTATGTCAAAACCAATAGTTTGATTTTAAAGGATGTCTCGGGGGATTATTACAAATTGATGCTTAATATTTTTTAACTGCATTTTTTTTTTCTTTTTTGGCAGTAGTACTTGTACTCTGAAGCAATCCACCACTTTAGAGGTTTAATTACGCCATGCAGTGGATTGAGTTTATGCAGACATGTGGAGGAGTTGGACAAACACGTCAGTGAGTAATGCAGAACATGGAGGCCGGTGGCACTGTTTAAATCAATGTAGGCTAAACGAGATAAGGGCACGGTGGGTGTCTGGTTTAGTAACCTCAGGGTTGCAATCTATGGAAGCAAATCCGTACCATAATTCAAATTAAAATGAATTAAAAGAAATGCCATTTCATTTTCAAAATACTTAACTAAATTAAAATGATAAAGAAAAATACATTTAATAAATAATTTCTGAAATATGTAAATAGTTACCAAAATTCAATTTGAAATGTCAAATTTGAAAATTAAAATGCTTTAACAAAAATGCTTTTTTAATTTCAAGGTCAGTGCTGCATTACCTGACTCGTAAATAAAATGAATAATTAATCATCTAAACTGCAATTTCATTTTCTACTCATTTTGACACAACTAAAAACAAAACAAAGATGAATTTGCTTTTTCGTTTTCATGTCCACCACCCTCAAAAAAGCTCCATAATTCAATTTCAATCCACAATCCCAAGCGATGCAGGAGAGTGACGTCAGTGGCTGCTCTTCTTTTTCAGCCCCCAGTTTATATTTATTCAGACATACATAACAGCATATCTCAACGCTACATGCAAAATATCAAACTTTAATGCAAAAAAACAAAACAAAAAACCCAGAACACCTTATTGTGTTCCTGGTAAGAAGAACAAAAACATCAAGTTATTTTAAGGTCTGACAAGTTGCTCTTTAATTAAAAACACAGTCATTTGTACAAGAAATGTACACACAAAAAATATACATGGACAACTACATACTTTAATGAAAACTCTGGGAGGATGTAGTGTGCATAGTGCCTTACTTCAATGAAAGCAGTGGGGGGTGGGGGGGGATGTCACTGATAGTGTTTCTATGGTTTCTCAGAAAGGGTTCCGAGGTGAAATGTTTGAATCCCTGCATGCTATTAAAGTTTAAAGATTAAACCACGTGTCTGTGTTTTTGAGTTATTTCAAAGTACAGTTGTGCATTAAAGTTTTGGAGCTCTTTAGAATTTNTTATATTACTGCATAAAAATGCCTTTAAACATTAGATATTCTACACATCTTAAAAGCAAATATAGAAAACCCTCATTGATTATGAAAGAGTATTATGTTAACATTTAATTAGTCTTCAGAATGGATTAAGGATATCCTCAAAGTGTTTCTTCCACCACTCAACATCAATCCCAGTTTATGTCAGCTGTTCTCCATCAAAGCCATGCACTACTTAGGATAGCCCTCGAAAAGTTTGCCAGAATTTCTTTGTGACCAACCAAAAGTCTTTTTCACTGACTGTACCGAATTCCTCCCATGCCCGATTTTTAACGTGTGCAGCTACTGATGCTGCAAGCCTTTTGGCCATGCGGCACCTGCCAGATTTTTCAACGGACCACAGTAGCAAACAAGTCTTAAAGGCCTTCTTCTTTAGCTTGATGGCTTCCCTCCTCTTGCAGCAGGTCCTCCGGTTGCTGGCATGATAGGCACCGACAGCCTTCTGGCCAGAAGGTTGTCAGAAGCTTCCGGAAGTTGCATCCACTATGGAGGCTCTTTACTTGGTCCATTCAAATTCCATGCCCCCAACTTCCACCATAAGATGTGAAAAACGTTTCTGGAAGTGCGTGTTGAAGAGCTCATGGACAGGGTCCTCTGCCGGATGTTTCCAATTAACCCTCACTTCCCCTTTAGAGTTTACCAGGTCAGTTTGGCAGCACTCCCTTCCACCATTTCCAAATTAACCACCAGGTGGTGATCAGATGACAGCTCCATCCCTCTCTTCACCTGAGCATCCGAGGCATACGGCTGCAGGTCTGATACAATTACACAATCGATCATTGACCTTTAGCCTAAGGTGGCCTGGTACCAAGTAAACTTATGAACCCCTTTATGCTCAAATATTGTGTTTGGTATGGACTTAGCACATACGTCCAACAACAGAACACCACAAAGGTTCAGATCCAGCAGGCCATTCCTTTCCAGGGAAACTTTATTTCAGGGTCTTGGAAAGGAGGTTCCAGTCAATATTTAAACCTCAGATTCAGTAACAGCTGTGTAGATTTCACCGAGGTCATGGACCAGTGGACAAAATCATAATATTAGGTCCTTGTATGCTCAAATCAAGAGCTGTGTTTGCATTCTTGGCACAAAGTTGAACTTGTTCACAGTGTTTGTTGGACTCTGACAAAGCTACCCCTGGTCACCCATCCTGTTTGTGATGTTCATGGATCGCAAGGTGCAGCTGGGACAGGGTGGGTCTCTGGTTTAGGAACCTCAGGGTTGCATTTTCATTTTCAGAATACTTTAATAGTTACCAAAATTCAATTTGAAATGTCAAATTTGAAAATTAAAATGCTTTAACAAAAATGCTTTTTAATTTCAAGGTCAGTGCTGCATTACCTGACTCGTAAATAAAATGATTATTTAATCCTCCAAACTGCAATTTCATTTTGTACTCATTTTGACATAACTAAAAACAAAACTAAGAGGAATTTGCTTTTTCGTTTTCATGTCCACCACCCACAAAAAAGCTCCATAATTCAATTTCAATCCACAATCCCAGGTGGTGCAGGAGCGTGACGCCAGTGGCTGCTCTTCTTTTTCAGCCCCCAGTTTATATTTATTCAGACACATATAACTGCATATCTCACCGCTACATGCAAAATATCAAACTTTAATGCAAAAAACAAAACAAAACAAAAAAAACCCAGAACACCTTACTGTGTTCCTGGTAAGAAGAACCATAACATCAAGTCATGTTAAGGTGTGAAGTTGCTCTTTAATTAAAAACACAGTCATTTGTACAAGAAATGTACACATAAAAAATATACATGGACAACTACATACTTTATGAATTAATGAAAACACGAAGTGAGCAAACATACAAAAAATGCTCACAAAAGGATGAAAAAAAAGACATGTGTTACGTTGCTTTGGTCTAGTCACAGTGGCTACATCTGAAATAGATATTTTGTCCAAATAAAAGACGTCACTCTGTTATACTATTTAGTGTTTTACATATTTACACAGAAAATGGTTATGAGACTTTGAGTAATGCAGAAGGAATGGAAACAGAACTCATCAGCACACGTGTCAGTTTGATTAGCATCACCTGTGCTTGTTAACATGTGTATGTGGTGAGTAACAGTCTACGTCTGGTTAAAGTGAATGTGGTTGAACAAACAGAACTTGGCCACCTCCCAAGAACTTGGCCATCTCCCATGGTCTAACCATAGGAATTTATACACAGTGCAGGAATCTTAATACTCAACAATATGTCTAGAACCACAGTAAATGTGATAATGTCATGCAACAAATAGGCTGACCAAATGCATTAATAAAATTCAACTGAATCTCCAAGTAGAGGAAACATAACACCTTCTTGGACAGCTCAGGTCTGACTCCATCTTAATGAAAACATCTCTCCAAACAATATATATCTCATGCATTTATGAATGAATGATGTGACAAAACCCAACGATGAAACGATGAATCGGTGTGATATTATGATGCTAAAAAATCAAGTGAAAGATCAATCAAAATGGAGAGACAACAGGCCAATAACAAGCCAAAAAACCCTAAAAGCTCGACTCACTTTTATCCCCTGCTATTCAGGAAGTTTGGTCATTAGAAGGTATAGTTTTCCACACAGAATATATAACGTAAACATGAAATTTTCATGCATTACAGTATCAGGTGCAATCTTTCTATGCTGATGCTTCCATTTTTAATTGATTCATCAAATGAAATATTGGTATGCGATATACATTAAACCACGCTTACACCAGTACTACAACAAAATATCTTCAGATCCTATAGATATATATATATAAAAAAATATACAACATCTCCTCCATTATATAGATTTCCATGTAACTTAATCCTTGATATAGACTCTTTGTTAAAATATAAGTTTTCAGCAGCCCTCTACTACTATGCTCAGTGTTGTACACAACCCTGCATTTACTGTGAGAAAACAGAGCAGAGAGGCCCATAACTGGTGAAGCATTGAGAACATTCACCGCTGGAGCTCCCACCTCTGCAAAGTCTCACCTCACCTGAGCCAGCTTCTTCTGGAATCTCATACAACAAAGACATGCAGACATGCCACTCTCACTGCCTGCATCGCAGACACTGAAGATTATAACATAGTCTAGCAAGGACTAGGAAGACTTTCAAAGTGTTATTTGGCTTTGGGTTGCCAGTAGCTACATAAAGGGCACAAAATGGAAGTGACAGAGAATAAACAGAAACTCTGAACAAGCATGCCTTAAATCTCTGTGACGTCACACCCAGACCTTTGTACTGTAAATATGCTTTATTTTCAGTTTCCTCATACAGACTGTTGAGGAGTTATAAAAGAAGAAAGACAGACAAAGACTTCAGCAGCATCCCGGTGATGTCTGCCTTGCTACACTGTGTGTGGTTGAGCTGAATAAGAGCTTGCTGCATTGTAGGAACAAGCTAACACATTGATCGAGTGCCATAGCTAGACTGTTGGTGGTCTAGAAAACATGGGCAGAGTTCAAATGAAGCGTTTCCTTTGAGGGTTTGGTTTCTGAGTCCAAGTGGTTTGGGAAATGACAGAATAGGAAGTCCACATGTAAGCAGACCAAGAGGCGCAATATAGAAACTGGTTTGTTTAAGTTTGATGATTTGCTTCTCAAGAAAACGGTCACATCCAGAACAAAAGAGGGCAAGAAATTTGTGCAACACAGAACCATGTTTTTATGGAGAGCATATTCTTTGATTGCCTGTTTATACTGCATTTCTCTGAAGTGATGATTCACAATACATTCGTTTTCAAACAGACACTGCTGAAAAACGCCTGATAAACAACAGAATTCTATGCTTTATCATTTAGAAAAGAAAAAGTCAATATTGTGAACTCCATAACGAAAAATGAGCAGATGTTAACATTAACTTTTGGAGCTGGGAGAGGGGTGCCAATGAGCGGTTTGAATGGGTCATTGTTAACTGGTATGGTTGTTTTGATGCATGATTACATGCATGCTGGTGAGAATTTAACATTGTTTAACACTGTATTCAACTAATAAGCTTGTGACTGTGCATTGACCAGATTGCGCAGCAAGTTCTTTTTTTTGTTTTTGCTTTAAGTTCCCATAAACTTTTAATACCCTGATTTGAACGTGGTCTGACAAAGGAATATTTTTTCCACTACTTTTGGTTTCACAGAACAAAAGCAGTCCTTGTGCTGGCTTTGTAGTGGTATAAAACTTCTTAAAAGCGCTGTAGGAGACACCTTGTAAAGATTTACTGGAGTACATCTCTGTTTGCAGACAGTTAAAAATGCAACTTTGGGAGATGTCCCTTTTGACAGTGACGTTCGGTGAGAGCTTCTTCCAGGTAACGCCATGTTTAACATAGTGCAGTATTTGGCCCAGAGTTCAATGTTTGATTTACATCTTCAGGGACTTTAAGTGAGTTGTGTTTCCATTATTCTGTGCACATATTACTTTGAACATGTTTATTCAGATCTCAGTGGCAGTGATTTCCTCAAAGTGGATATCGTTGCTGCCACTGCGGACCTCATAGTCCTCCATGTCTCTGTTCTCCAGCTCCAGACTCAGCTCCCTCATTACCCGCTCCAGGTCACGGTTGCGACGGTACATGTGAATGTAGTTCTGCTGCAGCTGTTTTTGGTAGCGGATTACCTTGGTTGAGGGGAAAAAATACTATGTGAGTACACAGGTAAGAAGGATCAGAGATAAATCCATCCTACTCTGTGTGACACTGAAATAAATGACAAAAAACAAACCTTTTCTTTCTCCTCGTGCCACACCCGCCTCTCATCATCAAACCGTGACAGCTGCTCTTCACTTGTTCTCCTCTCATACATGAGCTCAGCTTTCAGTCTATCCACCTAAGAACAAAAGAAAGACATTGTTATGTCTCAGTGCTAAAAGGGAATAAAATACAAGCTTCTCCAGTGCATTAATTATTTTTACAGGGACAAGTACATACAACATTTGTACAACATTAAAAAAAGCTAGGATGCCACTACTCTGGGAATGAGACAAAATCATCAAAATGTACATAAATCTACATAACATGCTACTTTTTGAATAAACAACTTTCTGCCTTTTTACTGTTAATATAACTTATGCTTAAAAAGCTGCTGAAAAAATATGCACCTGTTGTCTGAGTCCCAGTAGTGTTTCTGCATTCTGCCTCTGTGCCTTGGCTTCATCACTCTCTCCCCCCCAGACCAGATGAGTGTCCTCTCCATCACGGTACATGCAGGGACTGGGGCCTCCTCTTCCTGCCATACCTCTGCCCTGTGGGAGTGAGAGGCTCATGCAGTGCCCTTTCATGCTAGCATTTCCAGGTAGAGGTGGTCCACTGTGATTGGACAGAGTGTCACGGAGCCGAGCTGACTCCTCCTCTAAACGGCTCACTTTCTCCCGCAGCAGCTCAGCTTCACTCTTGCGCCTTTGAAGTTCGTTCTCGCAAACTTCCAGCTCCAGGGATCTCGTCCGGAGGGCGGTCTGGGCCTCCTGGCTTCTAGCCTGGCTGGCTTGCAGCTCAGACCGTGCTTCTCTCAGCTGGGCCTTCAAGACAACAATGTCTCCTGCTTTCTGACTGAGCTCAGACTGGATCTCTTTCAGCTGCTGCTTCAGGAGGGAGATCTCTCCTGACTTCTGACATACCTGATGTATATCAGAGAGAAAGAGAGAGTGAGGTGGAAAACCCTGACAACAAAAAATTACCTCTTATGGGAGATGACAAACTTACATGTAAGATTTGCTTCTTTTTAAAAAAAATTTAGGACAAACAACAAATTCTTCTCAGTTTAATTTAAGCTATCAGGCCTTATCTTTCTTTTAGAGGTATTTCACTTTTTTTTTTTAAAGAATAAGAAGAAAATATTAAACAGACATGCAGCAAACTCAGACATACTGCTGCTAGTCTTTACGGAGTCTGACTTGAACCCACCTCCCACTTTGTCTCCTCTAGACGTGGCCCCAGCTGAGTCTGCTCCCTCTGGATGGTGGCACACCTCCTTTCCAGTGTTTCTCTGTCCTGCAGCAGAGAGGAGAAGTCCTCCTGCAGTTTCTTCTTCTCTTGTTGAAGCTGGAATACCTAACAACACATATCCAGATCCATATTTTCAACATCTTATTCATACTAAAATCGGATAAGTCAATTAAAAATAAGACATCGGGAGACTAATGATTGAAATATAATGTAAATTAATAATATTGAGCACAAAATAAATCATGCAGCTCTGCAGCAAAGTAGAGGTTCTGTGCTTACCCGAATCGATTAAAAATAGTGCATTTGTTTTATGAAAAGATTGTTGATATTTTCAGAAAATATTCATCATTCAGATTAGTTGAGTTTGGGTAACATAATGCTTTAATAGGGTGTAACTTTCCTTTTCAGCACATTGTTTAAAAAGGTTTCTGACTAGAATGCCAACCTGTAACTGTAGCACCTGCTGTGCTCTCTGCGCCTTCTGTGAGGCCTGCTTCATCTTTGAAGCACAGTTCTGTCTTAGCTCCTCCATCTCTCTTTCACAGCGACGTTGCTTCTCCTCGTATACCTTACACAGCAGAAGACATGAGTGATAGATCAGACATTGGTTCAAAAGTTTTTTAAAAATTCTGCGATCACATCAAGTTGTTTATTTGGAATTTGGACAGAGGTTTGTCTGTGGTCTGAGGCCACCCTGTCTCACCTGGCAGATGGCAGCTTCATTTTCATCCAGATTTTCCCGAAGCTGCTGGAGCTCCAGGTCTCGTTCCCTTAGCTTGTCCTCCAACTCCCTCACCACTGCCTCGTATCCCTCCACAGGTGGCGGTGAGTGGCCACAGGACCCGCTGTCAGACAGGGGCTGTCCGCGCCCACTTAACGACCCCGAGCCTGTGCTCTTGCTGGATGAAGAGCGTCCACTGTCTGAGTTAGTGTGACCATGGGTCCCATTTCCACCTGAGGTGTTGCGGCCCAGCCCTGTCACAGGCTCCACTTGGCCCCCAGAGCCAGACCCAGAGCTGGATCCCTCACTGGGGGCCAAACTGTAACCTGTACTGCTGTGAGTTGGGAGGCTGGAGAGGGAGTTCCTCCCTGAATCTGACATGGAGCAGGACTGGCTGGTGCGAGCATTGCGACCTCCACTGTAAGAATTACGCTTCCCCTCAGAGCTCAAACTGTAGCTTCCGCCATTACCGTTTGTACTGTTGGCATTACCGGCTCCTCCGAGTGGTAACAGGAGGTTGAGACTAGCCTGGCTCTCAGACAAACTGTTGCCTCCTGGCCTTGGTGACAGGTACTGCACAGAGTGGCGGTTCTTGGGAACAACAGGCTTGAACGCTGTAGGACGGATCAACACTTTCTCCATGTTCTGAAAATAAAACATTTTAAACTATTGTCAGTGACTGGGAAATGGCAATCTGTGCCAACAGACTGTGGCTCATTAAAACTTATTAGAAAAGCCTAATTGATATGCTTGCAGGTCACTCCACCAGGGTTTGATTAGTTTGATGGGAATTGAGTGTTATCAAGCAAATTTCTAAGTGCAATCCTATTACAGTATACAGTATGAGATGGAGGGAAAAGTCAGAGAGGGAGAAAATGTGAAAGAAGAAAGGACAGATAAAATCAGATTAAAGGGCAGAGAAACAAAGGAGACAGAAGAGTAGAGGAAGAGGAGGAGATGCGACAGACAGGAAGGGTAAAAGCTTCTCCTGTAAGCATTTTGTTAATGATCTTCCTCTGGGGTTCACTAAATACGTCACTGAATGTAAGTGAGCTCTGACACTGATCATGATGTGTCTGCAAGGTGAGTAGCTGTCAAATGATCCATCTGAGCCTGTCAGGCTGGTGATTAAGCTTCTCTCCGCATCAATGGAAATAAGTAGCCAATTAGACAGCTGAGGAAATCTGCTTTAAAAAAGAAAACCAACACCGGCAGTGGAGATGCTCTGCTTCAAAACACGAATGCAGAACGATTTCCAGGGAGAGAAGATTAAAAAAGCCCTCACTATGATGTTTAATGTCCCCCCATGCAATCTTGAGCTGTAATTGAAGACGACATTGTCCTACAAATAGGACAGAGGTCATGGGCAAGAGCTCACCATATTCACAGAGCTTGAAGGGATTCAGTGTCATACTGACAGTCGCTTAAAGACTTCCAGTAAAGTATTGCTTTTGACTTTTATATCACCCTATTGCTTCACATGCATACCACATAACATATGTTAATGTCAGGTAAAACATTGCTAGACCTTAAAAAGTAGTTTTGCATCTGAGATTTAAGGCATTCAAAATTATATTTAGGATTTTCAAAAGCTTGATCCTTGACTGAAATTTGCACAGTGGGTGATAATGTAGTTTAAAAAACTCCGTAAAAGGCTTGCATCTGGATATAAAATGATGAGAGTCGCAAAGTTCAAGAATTCTCAAGCTCTATCATTAACAAGGCCAAGTGATGGAAACAAAGAAACAAAGGAGATTTTCAAAGAGCTCAGAAAAATACAGTTTGGACTCCATCAAACCACAACCTGACAGATGTGTAGAAATGCAGGAAATGAAAGACCACTTTCTCCAAAAGTGTCAAGCAACAAAGATTCACTAAAAGAGCAGGCTGTGTAATGAACCACAGCATCTTTACAACTTTATCATGTCTGTAACACATGGTGGTGGTAGTATCATGGTTTTAGGTGTGTTATGTTTAACTGCAGTTGGGGTCAAGTTAGTTAGGGATTTCATGATCTGAAAATCTTAAGTTTTACATGATATTTAAGTAGAAAATTGCAGAGAAGTTGAACAACTCAACTCACTTCTTGCAGTTGGACTTTCATGGAGCTGTACTTTATAGTATTTGTTATGCTATGCTAATACAATAAAATAATCTTTCTGATTTATCATTGTTTCCATTCTCTTCTCCTCACCTTTTCAAGCTGTCCGGAGACTGGCACGAGTTTGGGAGGAGGTCCACCAATGTTGTTGTTCAAAGTCCTGTTGTCCCTCTGGTCCTCCGAGTCACTGCAGGGACTTGCAGCTGTAAGCACCAGGTTGTCGTTCCAGTCTCCAACCACCACCTCATCACTCACATAGCCATAGTTCCCATTAGTAACACTGCCTACTGCTCCAGAAACCACTCCAGTAACCGCTCCACCCCCACCCGACCCGGCAGAGTTACCAGGTCGTGGTTGCTTCTTAGTGGGCAGTGGTGGAGGAAGAACTTGGGCCTGAGGCTGTGTTTGATTACTGATAACTAGCAGTTGTTCCAGGGAGCTCCCACTGCGAAGAGTATTATCCTGGAGCCGGAAGCAGCTGGTAGCTGGTGTGGAGCGCCGTGGTTTGGTGCTAAATTCGCTGGCTGCCCTGCAGTGCCTCTCCTGGTACGTCCGGCCTGATATAAGACTGCTAACTGAACCCATGGCTGTCTCAGAGTCGCAGGGCCCACAGGGGCCAGAGCAGGCACCTGATGGGGAGTGGGATGATAGCGGCCTGCACAGCTGGACGTCGAGACCTGGATTGGGATGGTCACTCACAGGTAGTACCTGAACCAAAGCCATGGTAGCCTGACAGTGTCAGACACACCACACACTCTGAGGGAAAAGAGTAACAAAAGGGAAATATTCAAAATCCAAGCTTAGACATAGACAGATAAAACTATTACTCATGCTCTGTAAGAAGCCTGGACTATGTATAAATATTTCCCTAATTTCCACCAGTTTTATGACATTTTGACTTTAAAAAATTCAAAAACAGGTCAAAAACCAAAAAACACAATGATTTGGAAGAAGTTACGGGCAACACAATCAGATGGACAGGAATAAATCGTGGTCATCACATTTTCTTGAAGGTTCTCATCGGAAACTGTGAGCTGTCATCTGTGTTTCACCTCTGAGGGGCTTTGAATTCAATTTCCTTTGCTGTTTCACAATCACAATGCTCGCACCTATCAAAACAGCTTTGAAGAAACAAACAATGGCCTCAGCTGTATGCTGCACTATTTTTAGGAGGAGAAACATGAACAGATATTATTAACACAATAAGTGGCAGCAGATTAAGTCCTCCATTTGCAGATAGCATGATCAGTGTTTGTTGCCCAGGAGGACAGAGAGGGGACATTTATCCTTGGCATGCTTTGCCAAGCTCTAGCTTGTCTGGCCAAGTGGAATAATCCTTTGGTGCCATGGCTGCAAACAGTCTGCCAGGACTAATACAGTCACACACACACTCACAGACTTAGCTTAGTGTGGATGTTAGTCCATTCACATAAAATGGATGCATCAAGGGACACACCTCCTAACTACATTCGACAGTTTTGTTTCTGTACTGGAATTTCTTAATTCTTCTAAAATACTGTTTAAGGATTGTCCCGGATTGACAAAATGGTGCAAACCTTTGGACAATGTCTATATTGAAAATATTCGTGCTGTAACACCAATCTAAAGTGACAGATGTAGATGTGATTACTCTTAAAGCTTTTCTGAAACAGTTCAATCCTGCTTTACATCCTCACTTCTTCAACAGAAAACAGTTGAATGCATCCCCTGTCACTCTAAAGCTGCAAAAGGAAAGGGAGACCTCTCGGCTTTTAAAGCCTTCAGTCTGAAAATGTTTGTAACTTTGGCTGAATCACTGTTACTTTTCAACTTTGTGGAGATGATGTATGCAAGATCTGAGCATCAACCAAAAGCAACACTGTTTATGAGTTGATATTTTTCCATATCTGCTTTATCCTTTTGAGGGTCATAAATGGAGCTTATCCTATCTGCCGCTGGGAAGACACAGGGCCCACCCTGAATGGGTTGCTAGTCCATCACAGAGCCAACAGATAAACATTTGAGACAATCAATCATGCACACTCACTAATGGGATCAATTAAGAATGATAAATCAACATAACATGCATGTTTTTGGACTGTGGGCAGAAGCCGGAGTATCTAAAGAGAAACCACCCACGCATAAGGAAAAGACCCAAACAGAAACCCCCCGCAAAGATTGAAACCAGGAACCTTTTGGCTGTGAGACAACAATGCAAAACATTACACTACCATGTAAGTCCAAGACAACACCATCAAAAGCATAGCTTAACTTCCCCATCACAATTACTCACATCTGACAGCCGCCTTGGGGGAAAGAGGTAAGAAACAAAAAAAAAACCCTGAATATCCCTTTAACATCTAATCCTATAGTACTAAGTTACCACTTGACATTTCTTATAACAAGGAATTAATATAATTCCAATGTATCTTGGTAAATGCTTTCCAAACATGATATTGTTTCACATGAGGAGGGTGGAGGGGTGGTAGTGTATTTTGTTGCACAATCTTTGTCCTGAATTTGTGTAACTTCTTTTAGAGACCAGACTTCAGGTTCACTAGAACACCAGTATGTTTCCCCAAGTTTTTTTCTTATAAATTGCAGTTTCAATCTTGAATCCGATGTAAGATTATTTGTCCTCCTAGGTTTTCTCGTACACAACCTTTTCCGAGGTGTAGACAATGAAACTACTTTATTTACATTTTAGTTATACTCTAATAATCTGTGCTAATATTTGCTTGGTCTAATTCATTGTTAATAATCAGTCAGCGGGGTGATTCACTCCCTGCCAGTTGGCTCCATACTGACTAAACTCTGAAGTTGTCTGCAGATAAAGGGAGTGAAGGGGAGTTAAAGCGAGAAGACTGACTCAGTGAGTGCACATGAGTCAAAGAGATAAAGATATGTTTGGTATGTGATTACTTCAAGCTAAAATAGTCAGGCCTCACAACCTCCCTTTACCTTTTATGCAGCTGCCTCCTCCTCCACCTCCTCCTTCTCTTCACTCCAGGCCCTGACAAGGACCTCTCAGGCAGGGATAATAGAATTAACAACCCTCTGCAACCATCAACCATGACCCCCCCTAAGCTGTTACCCTGTGACCTCCTGAGCAGTGCAGGAGAGCTTGTTTGATTCTACCGCCCCCCACCCCTGTGACCTCCGGGGGTGGGGTTTTTGTTCTGGCTGCTCTGGTAGCAAATCTCAAAGGCTAATTTCCCCCTCTCATGTTGCTCAATGGTTGTTTCTTAAAGTTATTGAAGCCCTCCTCTCCTGCTTGGAACATTCCTCTGGAAAAGTGAAAATACTTTTATAATTCCTCTTTCCACCCCCACCGTTTCTACCACCTTCCTTATTACATGCACCTTCCTATGCTGTCCCCAGCACAGGACAGGCAGTGAAAAACTGTTATCGTCACTAAATATAGAAAAAGTCTCAAGTGCGTCAAGTCATTCTGATAGTCTTTCATGAGGCATTTCTCATAGCAGGGCATTTGATTCAACATTCAAAAATAACTCTAACAGTGTTGCGGGTGGCTGTATGAGGGTCAACCAAGAGGCACTTCACACTCTTTTATTAAATTATGTTGATTTGCTTAAAGACAGTCTCACTTGTTCTGACTGAAATACACCAAGTGGTTGTGGGAGTTTACCTTCCACATGGCAGCAACTTGCCCAAAATGAGTTAAAGAAGGACTGACAGAAAACTGAAGTTCCCAGGTAGCACTCTAACAAGATCCAGAAGTGGGGTCTGTGACGGGGAAATAATCCTGTTATGATAAGTCTGTTAATAACGGCAGGATAGGAAGCCCATTATTCTACAGCAGCAGATTTCCCCATCTGATCACACACAACCTCCGAGCTGTTCCGGAGACTAGGAAAAGTGAGAATGAGGACTAAGGAGAAAAG
>JAPMNP010635183.1:0-10229 GCA_029874935.1 Atherina boyeri
CAACACCTATGTGCTGTAGTGGGTTGCAGTGCTAAGAAGAGAGATGTTGGTATTAGCTTTCATAATTTACCGCAGCTCTGGCTCCGCCCATAACGCAGAGGTGAATTGCTAATGAGCTACTGCCGCTCTGCAGAAGCAAAGTCCTGGAAAATAGCACATGTTTTGTGATTTGGGCTAAAAACTGCATGATCATAATTTGAAGACCACTGAGAACGCTTTAAAATAGCTCAAAAGATGATCGGAGTGGGACTTTAAATAGAAAATTTGTTCTTTCTCCCAAACTTGCTACAGTTTATCGATCAGTTCCAGATAAACGGAGGCTTGTGGAGGAAATTCTTCCGGAGCAATGTCCATTAAGCCATCAATAACAGCAGCATGTTCTAGTGTTTAATGTAGATGTGTAAATTGGTTACAGCTGAAATGATGGGTTTATCACTTACTCTGTCCTTTTTAATTCTCTTTCATCGGTTTGCCGTGAACGGCTGAGTGAAACGGCCTCAGGCGATGAAGAGTGCTGTTGCTCATTTACCTTATCTCTCTTCTCTTTTCTTCTCTTCTCTGACCTCGTGTCTCCTTCCTCTTATTCCTTATGTTCCAATTACAGTAAGTGTTTAAAGGCTGATAATGTAACAGATCAGCTTGTGCTGTAGTTATTTTTACTGTTTCTATGGTGACAATGTTTTCTTTTAACCCCTGAAGGGCAGATGCAGCTGAAAGGTTTACCTGCCTCCAGGTGCAGACAGTTTTGTTTGGGTTTGCTCTGCAGCCTGAGAGAGATTTCTGATAAATGTACTTACAGAAGGTTAGAATATTCAGACACACAATGGTCACTGTTACAGAACAACCTCAGATCTGATGTCAGGGAGGTCTACAGAGATGCTGATGGATTTAAAGTGACACCACCATTTGGGCAAATTTGCTAATTTTCCACCTCCCCTCGAGTTAAACAATTGAGTTTTATCTTTCCCCTCTTCGTCCTGCCGTTCTCGGATTCTGGCGACCCCATTAATGTCTTTAGCTTAGCATGAATCATTGAATCAGATTAGACCATTAGCAATTAGCATTTGGTGCTAACGTCTAATCCGATTCAATGATTCATGCTAAGCTAAGGGAAAGGTAAAACTCAATTGTTTAACTCGAGGGGAGGTGGAAAATGAGCATATTTGCCCAAATGGTGGTGTGTCCCTTTAAAGTGTTTTCCATTAGCTTCAGAGTTCTGCAACTGTCTGAAACTAGATTATTTCTCCCACCAGACATTACATTTTTTTAGGTCATTGAAATGTCACGATACATTACATAAAACCAACATGAGGACTAGATGACTCCATCTTTTTTCCCATCCTGTGTCCTTCTGATTTGTCCCCATCTTGTCACCCTGCAGAGAGAACATTCATTATGATTCAAATGTCACAGGGCGGGTTGATCTGTAAAGTTTTTTAGCGCTGTATCTCATCTGTGTGTGCATGTGTGTATGTGCATACAGATCTCCACTGAGGAATCCACCTTCAGTCCAACTCGTCAGGGTCCACAGAAGCCCCTCAAACCTGCGCTGAAAAGACCATCTGTGGTAGAGAGATCCACCAAACTCCCCACCAGTAAGACAAACACTATTCAACTTTCAACATCTATGTTAACAGATACAACAAAATTGTCAGATATAAAGTCTATAATTAATTATTTCACCACTATGGTCAGCATCACCTCAGCAGCTTCTGTGTCTCAGCATCCGTGGCCATTTAGCAGCTTGATGATGTTGTTCTGAACAACAAGCTGAACCTTTGGAAGCTTCGGGTCCTGGTTGTTAAAATCAGCACATTGTGTTTCAGAGAATTTTAAGAAAATTCTATATTAAACCTTTTCCAAACAAGTTTGGACGCTGTGTAAACTGTAAATTAAACAGAATGCAATGATTCACAAATCTCACAAACCCATATATTAATCTCAGTAGAACATAAACACCATACAGTATCAGATGATGAAACTGAGACATTTTACCGTTTCATGGAAATATGTGCTCATTTTGAATCTGATGACAGCAACACTTCTATAACAATGGTACAGAAGCAACAAAAGTAATTTGTATGATTTAAAAACAGCTGGAGGAGCATTTGACAATGAATTATGTTATTTGGAAACAAGTCAGTAACACGACTGCGTATAGAAGAAGCATTTCAGAGCGGCAGAGTCTCTCAGATGTAAAGATGTACAGAGGTTCACCAATCTGAGACAAACTGGGTTCTGAAAATTGTGGAACAATTTCAGAAAAATGTTCCTTAACATAAAATTGTGAAAACTTTGAAGATCACTGTCTGTGAACACAGTTTACCCTGAAATCCACAAAGGCAGGTTTTAGCTCTGTCATGCAGAGAATAAGGAAAGCATAATGCGCTGCCTGGCCGGGAGGCGAGGCAGCACAAAAACAATAAAGACAAGAAATGTGAAAAACAAAATTACATTTGCAGAATACTAGAAGAAAATATAAAGAATAATAAATTGAGTAAAAAATTAGGGATAAATTAACAGCTAAAACCAAGTACAATATATATACAAAAACAAGTAATAAGGAATTAGTGACTTAAAAACAAGTGCATTTGTTTTGCCGCAACAATTGAAAAGAATCTTTAAAAAAGTGAGATGGAGATGAATGATCTCAGTTTCAAGCTGCGGATGATGACACAGAAAAACCGCCGTCTTCTCAGGACCAAAGCTCATTAAATGGTCTGAGGTAAAACTGTTCTGGGGCCAGATGGATCAAACATTGAAATTCTCTCTGATAAAATGTTTGGTTGGTTGATTGATTGATTGATTGATTGATTGATTGATTGATTGATTGATTGATTGATTGATTGATTGATTGATTGATTGNNTTGATTGATTGATTGATTGATTGATTGATTGATTGATTGATTGATTGATTGATTGATTGATTGATTGATTGATTGACATATTTATTTCAAACGAGTGGTTAAAACGGAATCATATATGATAGGAAAATTATTTGACAAACAGAAATTAACAAAACAAGTGAAAAAAAGCAATCTACATTGACAAAAAAGAGTATGAAGGAATTAAAATAACACCCCCTTCCTCTTCTCTCAAGTTCATAGTTACCATGGAGATGGGCACCTCATCCCCCAGACTAAATAGTAAAGGGACCATCCAGCTCTTTCTCAGTTTTCAGCTCACAACCTGTTTGCTGTCACATCTGGGAAGCTCCATGAAAAGTAGCTGGAGGTTTTAGAGCAGCATCTGCTTCCATCCAGACAACGTTTCTTTCAGGGAAGGCCTTGCAGATTTCAGCAAGACCATGCTGAAACACATCCTGCATCCATCACAGCAGCATGGCTTCACAGGAGAAGAGTCCTTAATTCATTTAAACTGGCTGGTTGCTCATCATATCATTTCCAGCCACAATAGATTGTCTGCAGGAAATCTGCAAAGTGACATAATGTGGTTATTGATTACAGACTTCCTGGATGTTCTGTTATTTGTTTTTGTGCAGACTGATATAAATAAAGCAGAACCTTTGTTCAGACAGGAGCAGTGAGTATGGTTTTGCAGACAGAAGAAGTTCTAACAGCACCTTTTGATCTGTGTGATTCTCCTGCAGGCCCGCATGAAAATTCTGGCATCGCGTTGAAAAGCCTGTTCTGCGCAAGTCCGGATGCAGAAGGCCTGGAGGTGAGAGCTTCATGTCCTCAAAAATATCCAACAACAACAGCACACACACAGTGACTCACATCCTGTCGTTCACACATTCTGTGCGCCCACATAGTCCTAAGCTATCTCTCACTTACAGTCCTTCACGCTCTGCAGTACAGTACCTCCCACACACACGCACACACACACACACACACACACACACACACACACACACACACACGGATTTACAGAACACACTCTGCAGCAGAAAGCATCTCACTTTGTCTCAGTTTTGCTTCCCGCAGCGAATGTCTTCTTTTCTATCCCTCCAGTCAAGTTTTTTATTTTTCATCTATCCACAAAGTCAAACTGAGTGTGAGCTTCTTAACACTGTCTGCTTGTTTCTGGTCACCTGGAAGAAAAACAACAATGTGGAGCGCCCCATGTCTCCTGAGTACAGGAGGCCGTCCAAACGAGTCCGGATATCTGTCGTGGTAAGAGCCACCGATCCGGGAATCTGCTCTGCTGCAGGTTCATCCGCCAATGGAGCAATTAGCACGCCGTCATTCCATTTTCAGGGCTAATCCGAAAGCCGATGGTCTGTGAGTCGGGGTCAGGTTCCGCCAGAGCCCGTCTGCGCCATCGTGCCAAAAACTAGAACAACCTCGTCTTTGTCCAACCTGTAACCTCTGACCTTCCACTGCCTCTAGTTTCTAAAGCAATCCATCCAGTTTAACCAGTTTCCATCAGACTCCTGGTCAGTAGAGGTTACACAGAACACCTGACCACTGAAACACCATTTGGATTTTCCTCTAAATTCCATAAATCTCTCACATGGAGACATTTTTCTCCATCTGCTTCAACATTCCTGGTAAGATGAGGTGGAGTTGTGGTCCAGTGTTCTGCAAGAGTCAACATTCTTTAATCAAGCATGCTGTGCTGTCCATCAGCGACGTCACCTGAGGTGTCCAATCAGTGACCGCCTCCCAGAGCAGGCTCCGCCCTGTCCCTGGCGTGACCCAGAAATCTTGTTGTATCTGCTGTAACTAATAAAAACTCCCGTTTTAGGGTGAATCACTCTAAGCATGAGTAAGGATCAGGCAGGTATGATGGCCAGTCTCATCACAAACAGGAATGTTTCCTGTTACCCCGGTGACGATGCATGTCAATAAGCGAAACAAGCGTCTGATTCTGAAGCGATTACCTGGCTTTGCATGACGTCACGTGATGACCTCACCTCCTGACAATCAAAACCGCTCAGCATCACATGATCCAATCATTCACATTGGCATCAGTGATTCATCCAGATTCAGCTCATGTTGTTTTACACTCATCACACGTGATGTCATTTCATTCACCAGGAGCCTCCACCCGGGTTCAAGAGTTTCTCAGTGGTCTCAGTGGTGAGCATGTTTATTCCTCCCAAATATTTCTGTGTCCATCCAGCAGCGCCCAGATCCAGCGTGGATGTTGGGGGTGTTGTTTCACAGCTGCTCAGCTCTACCACAAATCTTCTGATCCAATGTTACGTTATCAGTCAAACTCATGTGTAGAGGTTCAATTTTAAGTTTAATTAACTGTTTTTTCCTCTTTTTGTTTATAAGAATAGTTTTGAAGCCATGAAGATGAGAGCAGATCTATCAGTCAAGTTGATTTTTTTTAAAGTTGAGACACTTAGATGCTGACAGGAATTCTGTCTGTGATCACCATTAGCTGCACTAAGTAAGAAATAAACTGAAGTAATGGTTTTCTGTATGATGTTATCAGTCTCTCACATGATTAGGGAGGAATTTTGGTCCACTCCTCTTTACAACGTTGCTTCACATCATGCAGGTTTGCATCATTGTTTCCTGCACAGCCCTCTGAAGGTCCCATCACAGCATTTCAGCCAGGTTGAGGTCTGGTGTTTGACTGGATCATGTCAACACCGTGACTCTTTTCTTTTTCAGCCATTCTGTTGTAGATTTGTTGCTGTGTTTGGGATCATTGACTGGTTGCATGAGACAGTTTCAGCCAAGCTTCAGCTCTCACACAGATGGTCTCACTTTTGACTCTAGAATGCTTTAGTATGCAGAGTTCATGATCCATTATATGACTGCAAGGTGCTTGGGCCCACATCATCAGCCCTCCACCACCGTGCAGAGAAATACTTTGCAGATCTCTAGTGGAGGATAGTGCACAGGGCATGGCTACAAACTGTCATGTGGTTCGGGTAGATGTGAGGTCAGACAATCATTTCGCCTCATTCAGTAACTGTTCTTAAAAAACAAATTGGTCCTTAAAGATGGTATAGAAGATGTTTGTGGCAATTCAGAAAGCAGAGACCGTTAGCGAGCTTTTGAATAAAGTGCATGCACAAGACCAGCTTCCCTCCCTGGCCACGCCTTTAAGACAACGTTAGCTATAGCTAGTAGCAAATGTTGTGACTGAGTGACGTGCCGATAGAAAAATAAAACACGCGATGAGAGCTGAAATGATTGGCTGATTTTTTTTAAAGACAGGGTCCATGATGTTTTTCTAGAGCACTTTTTACAATATTAATTTGATTCCACTTCAACACCCGATAATAACCAATTAGTTAGATGCTCTATCACAAAAATAAAAAAATGAGTCCCCTGGTGAGCGTACAGGACTGGAAATACACCATCCAATCATTTGACCGTCCTATCTAAATGATTGAATGGTGATATGTCAATCAAAAACAGTTGGCATTGATCCCTCCTCCTCCCCAGACGCGTTCTGAACCCCAATCCCAAAGAAAGGGGTTGTGACTTCTGAATTGTTTATTTTCAAAATTTTGCTTGCTCAAGACGTTTTTTCACAAACCTGGACCCTACCTTTAAAGCCCATTACTTTCACCGCTGATGTATAATATTTATATTTTTAAAGCTTTTGATCAATCATACCTTATGGGGAGTGAACCCAACTTCATGGAATATTACAGAAATTATTAGAAGAAACATCTTCTATAACACCTTAAAGTCCTACTTAAAAACTTTTTACGAGCATTCATTAAAATCTTTGTATCTTTGAACATGCAGGAGTACTCTTGTGAACATTGACGTGGACACATTTTAACAGTTAGAGTTTGTGTTGTTTTCTGTTCAGTTCATTAAAATACAACAATAGAATTACAGTCATGTTTTTGTTAGATTTTAAGATAACTTTTGGTCATTAATAATATATATAACATTAATAAAATAATTTCCTTCAGGGGAGAAACAAACCTTTTTTCATTCATTCAATAACAAGTCAGTCAAGATGGATTTCATTCTGATCTGGTCTTCATAAAACCATTGATGTGATAGACTGAACACATGCCAGATCTGTTCTTTCAACTGCAAGAATATCCTTCTACAGTTTATATGTGCAGGTCACTTGTAAATCCCAGATCCACCTACTGAATGTGTTATTTGGTCATTAGAATTTACTACAGTGATGTCTGTTTATAATAATGATCAGTTTTATTTGGAAATCAAGCTTAAGACCTTGATCTCTTCACAGAAAAATCAATGACCTGGTGAATAACACCGATCAGACTCACACGGAGGATTCATTAGATGCACAACTCGCTCCATCAGAGCATTGCATCTTTAAAGATGCTACAGCAGCAGTTCATTTGATTTACAAGCTGTAGAAGGTACAGTGTAGCCTACCTCTTCGCCCCTCAGCCACTACACTACCAGGATGTTCATCCTGAAGCCTTCATAGGACTCCAGACTGCTGTCAAAGTTCAAGAGTAATTAATGACCTGTTTGTACTTAAAGCTGTTTTTATATTACTTTAAAATGATAAAACAATCAGGTTTCATGGCTTATCTTATCCTTTTTATTTATATTCTTCATTATATTGGTTGTTTTTCCTCATCTGCTGTCTGTGTCTGTCTGCACATGGCCACTAAGTCATGACCTTTTATGGGCATTTTTGGGGGGGTTACCTATGCAAATTAAAGCTAGCTGGCCTGCCCTTTCATCCTCCAAGAGATTGATCTTCACAAATCTAAGAGGAAAGACACGAGCAAATTTTGTTGTCAATAAACATGTTCGTATATCTGAAGGAAGGTTTTCGTAAAAACTTACTTCTTCTCATAAATCAGAAGATTGAGGATGAGAATGAGGGGAGTGGGATCTCTAAACACTGCACTCATGTTTAAAGGGTTGGTGGGGGCATGATGGGGTGTTGGTGAGGTGCTATGCAGAGTGGATGATGGCTCACTTGTTCTTAAGTTTTGATAAAATGGTTTTGGGGGATTTTTTGTAATTCTTATGGTTGTTTGTGTGTAAGAAAATGTAAATAGTAACTGTGCTGACAGTTGGTATGAGGTGGTATGAGTTTGGGTTTTTTCAGCTTTCCAACCAAACATCTCCACTTTGGTCTGGTCTGTGCAGAGGACATCGTTCCAGAAGTAGGCTGGTTTGTTCAAATGCAGCTTTGCCAGCCTAAGCTGGGCTGCCATGTTCTATTCAAAGAGAAGAGGCTACTCCTGCAACCTTTCCCAACAAGCTATACTTGTTCAGTCTTTTTCTAATTGAACTTTGATGAACTTTAAGATTTAACATGTTGACTGAGGCCTGGAAAGTCTGAAATGTAGATCTTTGATTTGTTTTGCACAGTCTGACCTTGGTCTGAAGTTCCTTAGATGTCCATTCCTGGGAAGGTTGGCAGTTTTCAATGTTTCCTGTTTTGGAATAATCTTACAAATAGTGTGGAAATGGTCTCATAACCCCTCGCTCTAAGATAATTCATTATCGTTGTGGTGTAACATGTCATGTGTTGTTGTTATCTGAGGTTGTATGTACCTCAGTTGTAAACCTGGTAAGGATCAGATGATGGTTTATTTCATCCTGATACATAAAGCTTTCACATTGATGCATATCAGAAAGCTGCAGATGTGCGAGTTCCTGAAAGCTACGTTTCCATAGCCGATATCTACTCTACTCTACTCTACCCTACAAAAGCAGGTGTTTCCACTGCAAAAAGTACCCAGTAACAGGTACCATTTTTTGGTACCTACTCCCTCAGGATTTCAAGAAAAAGTTGCCTGGTTCTAAAACGTGACGTGGGAATTTCTAGACCACTGATTGGTCCCAGACAATAGTCATTGATGAGCAACTGTGTATGTAAACTAGCTCAGTCCCAAGGCCATAGAGAAGGCGCCATTTTGATTTCCTTTCTTCTAGTTGTGGAAAACAAACCCAAACCAAGCACTAGGAACAACATTCTGTCCGCAATCTCCATTGTTTTTCTGTGTGTGTGTTTACGCGCGTTGCGGTCGCTCTGCACATGGTGTCACTGGTGCATAGAAGGAGGGGCTATGGGGCTAAAGGTCAAATATGTCGTGGGTAATGGAAGTGGCAATGGAAACTCAAACAAAAACAAGATAGAGTAGGGTAGAGTAGGGTACCAAGATGATACCGGCTGTGGAATGCGGCTTAAAGGAGCTCTTCATTTGTTCAAGACCTCAGCTGATTATAATAAAAGATCAGACACGTTGTCCTTCAGATTCTCAGCTCTGATAGTGTTGTGTAACTCTATTAGCATTAATGACTTCAGGCACTGAAAGAGCTCCATTAGTCCAGGTTTTGAAGTCTAAACATGTTTTCAATCATTGAGCAGAACATCAGTGTCAAATCATTTTTCATCCGTGGCCTCGGGTTCATTGTGGAAACGTCTGGTCTGCAGCGGATTTATCACACACTGAACAGTTTTGTTGACATGCAAGAAAATCACTGTGTTCCTCAGTGATTCACTATTCCCTTCAAGTTACGTCTTTGGGCTATGAATTATCACAACAGCAACACTTGCCTCAAGAAACTTGAAATAAAGAACAAAATTAGTGAGAAAAGGAGCCACAGTGAGTGTTTTTTCATCTGTGAACCCTGAACCTTGAGTTTCCCACCACGACATCATGATGTGGCACTAAAAGGAGGCTGCAACACACAGAGACAACGTCAGTCGGAGGAAAATGACCAAACTCATTTCTTCATCTGTTGTAATGAAACCGATTAATCAAACCAAAGTGGGTTTGTGTCACACATGAGCAGCACAAGAACCTCTCATTACATGGTCCGTCAGTCTCTGAGGCGGAGACGCAGCACGTCTGCACTCACACTGCACTGGCTGTCCTGATGGGGGGGCTGCATCGAGGGTCACACCTCTATAGACCTGTAAAACACATCGCTGCTACGCAGCCTCTTTGTATCGATTCACCATAGTCTGTTGAGATGCTTTTAGAGACCATACCACAGGACATCTAATAGTCCTGCAGGGAGCTCCACCCACCCAACGAATCCAACATGTTATACACTGATGAGAAAAACTGCACAAAAACTGTCTTGACTGAATCATTTAAGAATAAAGTGTCTTTGATTTTAAAATCAGCCCCTTGTACTCAGTTCTAAAATGTTTCAGATTTCTTTCTTTAAAAAGTTTAAATGAAATTCAGTTTAGAATGACAGGAAGAAGTCAGTATGCTTTATTCAGGACTTCACTGTGTACCACATAACTCAATACAACACGTCCAACCTTGAAGCAGATGGGCTACAGCAGCAGAAGACCACACCGGGGGCCCTCCTGTCAGCTAAGAA